>RXON01001763.1:0-90774 GCA_009667805.1 Leptobrachium leishanense | reverse complement strand
GAAGATAGTATGGAAGGGAGGAACCCCTAAAAAGACACCCGCACACCCTGAATATATGCAGAGGAACCCCTCCAAAACACACCCGCACACCCCATGAATATTATGGAGGAACCCTGAAAAAGACACCCACACCACCCTGAATATATGGATGGAACCCCTAAAAACACACGCCGCACACCCTGAATAACACATGGAGGAACCCCTAAAAACACACCCGCACACCCTGAATATAGAGGAACCCCTAAAAATACACCCGCACACCCTGAATATATGGAGGAACCCCTAAAAATACACCCGCACACCCTGAATATATGGAGGAACCCCTAAAAATACACCCGCACACCCTGAATATATGGAGGAGTCCCTAAAAACATACCCACACACCCTGAATATATGGAGGAACCCCTAAAAACACACCCACACACCCTGAATATATGGAGGAACCCCTAAAAAGACACCCTGAATATATGGAGGAACCCCTAAAAACACACCCACACACCCTGAATATATATGAGGACACACCATGAATATATAGAGGAGCCCCTAAAAATACACCCGCACACCCTGAATATAGAGGAACCCCTAAAAAGACACCCGCACACCCTGAATATATATGAGGACACACCATGAATATATAGAGGAGCCCCTAAAAATACACCCGCACACCCTGAATATAGAGGAACCCCTAAAAATACACCCGCACACCCTGAATATATGGAGGAACAACTAAAAACATACCCACACACCCTGAATATATGGAGGAGCCCCTAAAAAGACACCCTGAATATATGGAGGAACCCCTAAAAACACACCCACACACCCTGAATATATAGGAGGACACACCATGAATATATAGAGGAGCCCCTAAAAATACACCCGCACACCCTGCATATAGAGGAACCCCTAAAAAGACACCCGCACACCCTGAATATATAGGAGGACACACCCTGAATATATAGAGGAGCCCCTAAAAATACACCCGCACACCCTGAATATAGAGGAACCCCTAAAAACACACCCACACACCCTGAATATATAGGAGGACACACCATGAATATATAGAGGAGCCCCTAAAAATACACCCGCACACCCTGAATATAGAGGAACCCCTAAAAAGACACCCGCACACCCTGAATATATAGGAGGACACACCCTGAATATATAGAGGAGCCCCTAAAAATACACCCGCACACTCTGAATATATGGAGTAGTCACAATATTTGAGAGCACTGGAGGATATTGGGATATATAGTGTGATAAGGTGAGGGCAATGATTTATGGTGACGTGTATAGTCCCCGATGTTTGTAAGAGAGGATGGGGTTGTTTACGTTGATCCTTGCTGCACAGCTAACCCCACCTGTTCATTATTATGAAGTCCTTAAATGTTTCCTGGGTTGAAGGAAGCAGAGAGAGCAAGTAAGCGAGCGAGGTGAAACTGTGAAATGGCAGCTTGAATACAAGGTTAAGGTTTCACAAGTTGGTATTTATCTCCTGTTATAATTGTATCTTTTGTTCTAGTTTTCCCAGGTAGTGAGGGCTGTGTAACTGTTAGTAAGTGCTCAGACCAGCCAGGTTTTGTTTTGTTAGATTTTTTTTGGATTGCAGAAATAAACTAAACTGCGCAAGAGAGACTGTATGTGTCATAATTGTGTTAGAGGATTGTGCTACAGCGCCCTGTGACAGTGCGGGATCACAACAGATGAAGTGCGTTACCTGAAGGGAACCAGTGGGACTGCACTTTGTGATTGGAGTCCTTCTTGGGGGAACCGAGCTGGTCCTTCTCCATCACCACCTCAAAGTTCAGAATGAACATGATAACAGCTCCATCTTCATTCTTAACGGGGACCACATCCACGAAGCACAGGAAGCAGCTGCCTGCGGGGGGACATGGAGATATTAGCCCGGAGGGAGGCAGGAGTGATACCCCACAGACCTGTAACTATATACTGCAGCTGTAAAGGCCGTGAGAAGCCTCTGCTGGATGAAGCTTTTCAGACATTGAAGCCCTTGGCTGGACTAAGGACTCCACTTGTTTCTATTAGTGGTCACAGACTATGGAAAACCAGGCCTTGAATAGGAACAGACCTTGACACCTTCTACCCCCTGCTGGTCCTTCAGATGCCGCCTGGTTCCTTAAATAAAAACTCCATTTCTACAAGACGCAATCCGTTAAGACGCAATCCGTTGTGTCGCACTCGGGGCGTAACAGACCTTTACTGGCCGTCGATAAGAGATCCAGCGAGAAAAATAATAGACCTTAGTTTGGAGGTTTAAAATCACAATCGTATGAACAAGACACTGCGGTTCTCCCCATATTAGACACTTTCCTGGCGATTCCTGGTAAGGTGGTAATGAATAGTTCTATGGAAGAGATGGGGCCGTGAAGCGAGAGCCTTCATATAATCACTCTGTGTCTCTGAAATATGTAGACTACAGGGATTTACACCTAAAACCACCTTACAGGTGACTATACGCAGCTTTACCCCAAGAATCACCCCCAGGGACCGTCTTCTATGGGAGGAAGTTATTTTAGGATTGTGGGTTTAAACCTCTGAAATAAAAGTCATGCTTTATCATTTATTCTCTGTCTGTGGGTCACGTATCACCGGATCCGAGGTGGCAGACTCCATCACTGCCCAGCTTCATCACCCGGGTACCAGGGATTTGTAAAACATACAATATATATATATATAATATAATTACAGATACTCCGCTTCCTCTTTAATACATTGACCATTGCTGAAAAAGTGAAACACGATAAAGGACCGTATTTAAAGTGAATTAATTGCGACCAAAACAGCTTTAGCTCATTTGAAAGTTCTCCTAAACTGCTGACAGACGGAGAGTTTTTCAGAAAACCCTGGTAAGGCATTCTCCCTGAGCTTCCTGTTTGCTGCGGCATGCCGCATGACATGTGTCCCCGGGGAGGGATTAACGGCTGTTGGTAGTCGTACCCACTCCAGTCCTCAGCCGCTCCTGGTCCCCTCTGCTCTCGTTGTGGCGTGCTTCTTCCTCTCTGGCCAAGCTTCTGAATGCTCTGAGCCCTATGCCTAACCTAAATTTAAGCCTGTGCCACCTCCCCGACCCAGCCCCGTCCCACCTTACCCGCAGCTAAGTCCTATGTGAGGTCCCTGCCACTGGTTAACCCCTGCTGAGCTGGTAGCAAGGGCCAACTCATGGTCTCTTCCTTCTTCCTGTCTGGCCAGACAGGAAAAAACATACAGAGAGGCCACACAGGAAGAATCATACAGAGAGGCCACACAGGAAGAAAGATACAGAGAGGCCAGACAGGAAGAAAGATACAGAGAGGCCAGACAGGAAGAAAGATACAGAGAGGCCAGACAGGAAGAAAGATACAGAGAGGCCAGACAGGAAGAAAGATACAGAGAGGCCACACAGGAAGAAAGATACAGAGAGGCCACACAGGAAGAAAGATACAGAGAGGCCACACAGGAAGAATCATACAGAGAGGCCAGACAGGAAGAAAGATACAGAGAGGCCACACAGGAAGAATCATACAGAGAGGCCAGACAGGAAGAAAGATACAGAGAGGCCAGACAGGAAGAAAGATACAGAGAGGCCAGACAGGAAGAAAGATACAGAGAGGCCACACAGGAAGAATCATACAGAGAGGCCACACAGGAAGAAAGATACAGAGAGGCCAGACAGGAAGAAAGATACAGAGAGGCCACACAGGAAGAATCATACAGAGAGGCCACACAGGAAGAAAGATACAGAGAGGCCACACAGGAAGAAAGATACAGAGAGGCCACACAGGAAGAAAGATACAGAGAGGCCACACAGGAAGAAAGATACAGAGAGGCCACACAGGAAGAAAGATACAGAGAGGCCAGAGGAGGAAAAACATACAGAGAGGCCAGACAGGAAGAAAGATACAGAGAGGCCACACAGGAAGAAAGATACAGAGAGGCCACACAGGAAGAAAGATACAGAGAGGCCACACAGGAAGAAAGATACAGAGAGGCCACACAGGAAGAAAGATACAGAGAGCCACACAGGAAGAAAGATACAGAGAGGCCACACAGGAAGAAAGATACAGAGAGCCCAGACAGGAAGAAAGATACAGAGAGGCCACACAGGAAGAAAGATACAGAGAGGCCACACAGGAAGAAAGATACAGAGAGGCCACACAGGAAGAAAGATACAGAGGGCCAGACAGGAAGAAAGATACAGAGAGGCCACACAGGAAGAAAGATACAGAGAGGCCACACAGAAGAAAGATACAGAGAGGCCAGACAGGAAGAAAGATACAGAGAGGCCAGACAGGAAGAAAGATACAGAGAGGCCACACAGGAAGAAAGATACAGAGAGGCCACACAGGAAGAAAGATACAGAGAGGCCACACAGGAGAAAGATACAGAGAGGCCAGACAGGAAGAAAGATACAGAGAGGCCACACAGGAAGAAAGATACAGAGAGGCCAGACAGGAAGAAAGATACAGAGAGGCCACACAGGAAGAATCATACAGAGAGCCCAGACAGGAAGAATCATACAGAGAGGCCAGACAGGAAGAAAGATACAGAGAGGCCAGACAGGAAGAAAGATACAGAGAGGCCACACAGGAAGAAAGATACAGAGAGGCCAGACAGGAAGAATCATACAGAGAGCCCAGACAGGAAGAAAGATACAGAGAGGCCACACAGGAAGAAAGATACAGAGAGGCCAGACAGGAAGAAAGATACAGAGAGGCCACACAGGAAGAAAGATACAGAGAGGCCAGACAGGAAGAAAGATACAGAGAGGCCAGACAGGAAGAAAGATACAGAGAGGCCAGACAGGAAGAAAGATACAGAGAGGCCACACAGGAAGAAAGATACAGAGAGGCCAGACAGGAAGAAAGATACAGAGAGGCCACACAGGAAGAATCATACAGAGAGCCCAGACAGGAAGAAAGATACAGAGAGGCCAGAGGAGGAAAAACATACAGAGAGGCCACACAGGAAGAAAGATACAGAGAGGCCACACAGGAAGAAAGATACAGAGAGGCCACACAGGAAGAAAGATACAGAGAGGCCACACAGGAAGAAAGATACAGAGAGGCCAGACAGGAAGAAAGATACAGAGAGGCCACACAGGAAGAAAGATACAGAGAGGCCAGACAGGAAGAAAGATACAGAGAGGCCACACAGGAAGAAAGATACAGAGAGGCCACACAGGAAGAAAGATACAGAGAGGCCACACAGGAAGAAAGATACAGAGAGGCCACACAGGAAGAAAGATACAGAGAGGCCACACAGGAAGAAAGATACAGAGAGGCCAGACAGGAAGAATCATACAGAGAGGCCACACAGGAAGAATCATACAGAGAGGCCACACAGGAAGAAAGATACAGAGAGGCCACACAGGAAGAAAGAAACAGAGAGGCCAGAGGAGGAAAAACATACAGAGGCCACACAGGAAGAAAGATACTGAGAGGCCACACAGGAAGAATGTGTGGCGTTTGCCTGCAGAGGAGCCGGGGCAGAATGTGGAGCGGTTGCCTGCAGAAGAGCCGGGGCAGAATGTGGGGCGGTTGCCTGCAGAGGAGCCGGGGCAGAATGTGGGGCGTTTGCCTGCAGAGGAGCCGGGGCAGAATGTGGGGCGTTTGCCTGCAGAGGAGCCGGGGCAGAATGTGGGGCGTTTGCCTGCAGAGGAGCCGGGGCAGAATGTGGGGCGTTTGCCTGCAGAGGAGCCGGGGCAGAATGTGGGGCGTTTGCCTGCAGAGGAGCCGGGGCAGAATGTGGGGCGTTTGCCTGCAGAGGAGCCGGGGCAGAATGTGGGGCGGTTGCCTGCAGAGGAGCCGGGGCAGAATGTGGGGCGTTTGCCTGCAGAGGAGCCGGGGGCAGAATGTGTGGCGTCTGCCTGCAGAGGAGCCGGGGGCAGAATGTGGGGCGGTTGCCTGCAGAGGAGCCGGGGCAGAATGTGGGGCGGTTGCCTGCAGAGGAGCCGGGGGCAGAATGTGGGGCGGTTGCCTGCAGAGGAGCCGGGGCAGAATGTGGGGCGTCTGCCGGCAGAGGAGCCGGGGCAGAATGTGGGGCGTCTGCCGGCAGAGGAGCCGGGGCAGAATGTGGGGCGTCTGCCGGCAGAGGAGCCGGGGCAGAATGTGGGGCGTTTGCTTGCAGAGGAGCCGGGGGCAGAATGTGGAGTGTCTGCCGGCACAGGAGCCGGGGCAGAATGTGGGGCGTCTGCCGGCAGAGGAGCCAGGGCAGAATGTGGAGCGTCTGCCGGCACAGGAGCCGGGGCAGAATGTGGGGCGTCTGCCGGCAGAGGAGCCGGGGCAGAATGTGGGGCGTCTGCCGGCAGAGGAGCCGGGGCAGAATGTGGGGCGTCTGCCGGCAGAGGAGCCGGGGGCAGAGGCAGCCTCCATGATTAGACCTTACCACTATTCTGCTGATAGGAATCCACCAATGGAAAGCCTCAGTGTGGCCCCCGTTACCAGTCCTATTACAGCTCAGACGCAAGGCTTGTCGTGCGCATGTGTGGTTATGTACATGGTCTTGGGGTCCAGTGCGTCACACGCACATCATACATGCACACGCATGGTTATGTAACATGGTCTGGGGGTCCTGTCCGTCACACACACACACACACCATACATGCAGACGCATGGTTATATAACGTGGGCTGGGGGTCCCGTGCATCACACACACCATACATGCACACGCGTGGTTATGTAACATGGTCTGGGGGTCTGTCCGTCACACACACACACACCATACATGCACACGCGTGGTTATTGTGATGTTTAGACAGATTCCCTGTCTGTCTCAGAGGTTTCCAGGTTAGGAGTGGTTCTTATGTCACTTCCCTCTTCCCTGCTGCAGTGCATGCTGGATGAGGAAGCTGTACCAGTCACCAGGAAAAACACAGCCTTCTGATCTTCGGCAGAGAGCAGCCATGCTGGGAAGCGTTTAGGCACAGAGTATATTCTGGAAACCTGTCCTGTTATTATAGCACAGACAATAATCCGATTCTGTACAGAACCTTCTGAGAACTGTGTGAGTAATAAACCTTCCCTGGTTAATGGTGACATGTGGCCTGTGTGTAAGTTACTGGACATGACTCACAGAAATACATACAACACCTAATTGCTGCCCACACCTTTGGGACATAACAGTGGTGACAAGGATTGTGGATACTACACACATGGCGTTAATAGGATCTAATCAACCTTTTGATCCTGATGCTGAATCATGCAGCTCTTGGGAAGAGAGACTAGAGCAATATATGGAAGCAAATGAGGTTTCTGCAGCAAAGAAAGTTGCGGTTTTCCTCACAGCATTAGGTCAAACTGCTTATGGCACACTCAGAGATCTAGTTTATCCAGATAAACCTGCTTCTAGACTCCTACCTGAGCTGATTGAGAGGCTGCATGAGCACTACAATCCAAAACCCTTAGAGATTGCAGAACGTTTTAAATTCTACAGTAGAAGGCAGCATGCAGAAGAAGACAAAGACTTATGTTATTAACTTACGCAAGCTAGCTGCTACATGTCAGTTTGGAGACTATTTGCAGATCACTCTTCACGACATGTTTGTCATGGGGCTCTATGACACAGCCATACAGAAACGGTTACTCACAGAATCTGACTTGACACTGAATAAAGCCTTGGAGCTTGCCTCCATCATGGAAATGGCTGCTAGGGATGCTAAACTCCTGAACCCACACCCTGAAACTCCTGCAAGCCAGGGAGACGAAATTTTCAGCACTTCTGTGACCCAACGTACACGACGGTCTCTCCCAGGTCGCCCAAAATGTCCAACAAAGTAATGTCTCTGGGTCTGCAGCACCAACCTGCTACCGTTGTGGCGACCCTACTCACAATGTACTCACATGCAAGTTTAAGGATGTAGTTTGTTTCCTTTGTGGGAAGACAGGTCATGTCAGGCGTGTTTGCTGCAGCTAACGCTCCACTGTCACGGCTACAAAATACAGAGCCAAGAAGACATTTCATGTAAACACTGACCGCAAAGTACTCAAGCTCTGATGATGAGCCGTTTGTTCAACATGTTGCACTGTTCAGAGTGGATGGGAGTACTCCTGCTATTAAAGTGGATGTCGTACTCAATGGTTGTCCTGTCTCAATGGATGTTGATACAGGGGCAGCTGTCTCTGTCATTTCATGTCGTGATTTCATGATTTCAAGTCATTGGGCCTGTCCCTACCTCTCAAACCTACAACTCTCAATCTACAAACTTACAGCCAGGAACTGTTACGGCCCATGGGTTATGTTCAGCCTCTTGTCACATTGGGAAAATGCTGTAAAACCTTACGCCTTTATGTTGTACGTAAAGGAGGTCCTCCATTATATGGTAGGGATTGCATTAAAGCCCTGGGCATGCCTCCTCTTGCTATTGCTCACTGTACATTACTCTCTGAGGTGGACTCATGGGTGGAATCTCTGAAGTCACGATTTAAAGAGGTTTTTGAAGACTCTCTGGGTGCAGTAAAAGGCAAACTGGCCCAACTCCAATTAAAGCCAGATGCCAAACCTTGTTTTTGTAAGGCCAGATCAGCACCATTTGCCTTGCGGAAAAGTGTGGAAGCTGAACTGGAGCAACTATTGGCTAACAAGGTGATAAAAAAGTTGAGAGGAGTGAATGGGCTTCACTAATTGTTCCTGTAAAAAAAAAGAATGGCGATGTCAGAATTTGTGGGGATTTCAGAATGGCTCTGAACAACCAACTTCTTGTGGATCAATACCCATTACCCCGACTGGAAGATCTATTTAGCTTACTAGCTGGAGGGCAAAGGCTCACAAATATAGACTTAAAACAAGCCTACCTGCAATTAAAAGTACATCCAGACTCATAGCATTTATTGACCATAAACACTCAAAGGATTATTCCAATATACCCGCATGATTTTTGGTATAGCCCCAGCGATCTGGCAGCGAATCATGGATGAAGTCCTCGCAGGAATACCTTACACACAATGTATGCTAGATGACATGCTCATCACAGGTCCCACGGATGCAGAACACAGAAAGAATGTGAAAGCTGTGCTGGAGAGACTCCAAACACATGGATTACGTGTGAACCTTTCTAAATGTGAGTTTTTCAAGACAGAAATAGAATTTTGCGCCCATACTGTAGATCGACATGGTTTGCAAACTACTGAAGAAAAGGTGAAAGCTCTTACTCATGCCCCAACTCCCCAAAACGTAACACAGCTGCGGTCTTATCTTGGCCTCTTAAATTACTATCACCGTTTCTTACCAAACTTGGCACACCAGCTTTATCCATTACATTGCTTACTGGATGCAAAGACCAAATGGATATAGACAGCCGAATCTGAAAAAGCCTTTACGTTATCAAAAGAACCAATTCTGTCATCTCAGGTTCTGGTCCACTATGACCTAAAGAAACCAGTAACTTTGGCATGTGATGCCTCGCCATATGGACTGGGGCTGTGCTTTCCCATGTGCTTTCCCATGTCATGTCAGATGGCACAGAGCGGCCCATTTCTTTTGCCTCCAGATCTTTGACTTCAGCAGAACAAAACTACTCACAGATAGATAAAGAGGCGCTATCCATTGTATGGGCCACTAAGAAATTCCACACATACATCTATGGTCGGGATTTTACACTTATCACTGACCACAAGCCTCTGTTGTCGACACTGAACCCTCAAAAAGGAATTTCGACTACAACTGCATCTCGCTTACCAAGATACGCTTTATTCTTGGGAGCTTATAATTATTCAATCAGATACCGCTCGCATGATGCCCATGGAAATGCAGATGCATTTTCCATATTACCAGTTGGAGTACACCCACCGAGTGACATACGCATAGTGGAGGTACAAAGGCCACAAACTAGTATCACAACCACACCGATAGCCAGAAACACAGTCACAGATCCATGCCTGACTCAGGTATTCTCTTTTGTTCAAACTGGATGGCCGGAGAAGGTGCCTTGTGAATTTCGCCCATATTTTACTAGAAAATGTGAACTAGTCACAAATGCTGGATGCTTACAATGGGGAAACAAGGTTATCATACCCAAGAATCTGCAACCTACAATGCTAAAGATCCTGCATGAGGGCCATCCAGGCATGGTGCTCATGAAGCAGAGAACGTGGGGTTAGGTTTGGTGGCCACAAATGGATACAGCGATTGAAGATTATGTGGCTAGATGTCCAGGGTGCTGTCAAGCTCAACGACCTCAAAGGAAGGGTGACATGCAACCTTGGCCATGGCCAAAGGACCCATGGTCAAGACTCCATATAGATTTTGTGAGACCGAACCACGGGAAAATGTATTTGATCGTAGTGGATGCACATTCCAAATGGCCTGAAGTTTTCCAAATGCCTTCCATCACCTCCACTGCTACCATTTTAATCTTGAAGCTTTTTGCTCAGTATGGATTGCCAGCAGCCATAGTCTCAGACAATGGGTCACAATTTACCTGTCATGAGTTTCAATCATTTCTTCGTTCCCTACAAATCCAACACTACACAACAGCTCCATATCATCCTTCATCAAATGGGCTGGCAGAACGGTTTGTTCAGACTTTTAAGAAGAACCTGCTTTCCACTATGGACCAGATTGGAAAATCTGAGGAGACGCTGCTGGAGTTCTTGTTTGCATACCGAAACACGCCACATTCTACTACCGGACTGACACCGGCTTTTCTTATGTTTGGACGGCATCCTCGGACCAAACTTGATTTAGTTTGTCCTCAGACCCAGTTTCCAACTACTTCATCACCATGTTGTTCTACATTTAGTGTTTGTAATTACGAATCCATACAGGATCACTGAGTTTTTCCTCACTGGCTTCCTGGAGTCATTAATGGCACCATTGGAAGGAAAATGTACCTTGTTGCCTTTCGAATGGTACTTGTGTTCGACTTCACATCTCTCAGTTGAGAAAACGCAAACTCCCACCAACAGGGACAAGCCTGACCCCGCTGTACAATCAACCACAAGCCACCACTCAGGAGTCTGCCGGTAAAATATGGCATGGTGTATGGCATGATCCAACATCTTTGCAATCACACCCTAAAGTTCTTTGTGATCATTTTCCTGGGGAACCTAGACCTGTGCCTGGAACTGTACGGACGGATTTATCTGTTGGGACGGCACGCATGACTCCAGAAACATTGACGGACACCACCCTGCCACACCTGTGCAACTTTGCAAGTCTACCCGTCAGCGGCGTCAGACAAAATTTTGGCAAAGCACTGAACCCTTGCGGGATTCCTCTGAGGTGCAGAGAGAGAGCAGAAGGGCTGGTGACCTGTTGAAGGAGCAACAAGAATGTCCTGAAGATGCTCCTTTGCCAAACTGATCCTATTTATCTTCTTTGTCTTATGTCTGTTTTGTTTTCTCTCTTTTGTGTTTGTTTTTTTGTTTTTCAGGGGAAGAAAAGGAGGTGTGATGTTTAGACAGATTCCCTGTCTGTCTCAGAGGTTTCCAGGTTAGGAGTGGTTCTTATGCCACTTCCCTCTTCCCTGCTGCAGTGCATGCTGGATGAGGAAGCTGTACCAGTCACCAGGAAGAACACAGCCTTCTGATCTGTAGCAGAGAGCAGCCATGCTGGGAAGCATTTAGGCACAGAGTATATGCTGGAAACCTGTCCTGTTATTATAGCACAGACAATAATCCGATTCTGTACAGAACCTTCTGAGAACTGTGTGAGTGAGTAATAAACCTTCCCTGGTTAATGGTGACATCTGGCCTGTGTGTAAGTTACTGGACAATACTCACAGAAATACATACAACACCTAATTGCTGCCCACACCTTTGGGACATAACAGTTATGTAACATGGTCTGGGGGTCCTGTGCGTCTCACACCATACATGCACACGCGTGGTTATGTAACGTGGTTGGGGGTCCCGTGCGTCACACACACTGGTTGGAAGTGATCTGCCGGCCTCCGCACTCTAACATAATCCCTGGATGATCCTCTCAGTGAAATGCGCTTAATCCTCTAATCTCATCCACGTTTTAACCGCGGCTCATCCCGGAGGTGACAGCACAGGCCTCGGTGCCCAGTGATTCTGCAACATTGTAACTCGCGTGTGTGTGTGTGTGCTGAGTCAAGCTGCTCCTACACACAGTTATACGGTATGGGGTAGATTAGCCCGCACAGCGGTATGCTGGGGGCACTGAACCCTACACACGCTTGAATATACGCTCGCTTTTTCTTGCATGTTGTAGCCTGGGGCAGTTTGAGTTACGTATGTTACAAATCCTCTCTAAACAATGCTGGAGTGTCGCTAATTATTATTTGCTGCATTTCACTCGGGACTGAACAGTTTTTCCTTTTCTGTGTATATATATATATATACACACACACACACACTGTATAGAGGCTCGAAGGTCTGTTCTGTCTCTTTATACCCAATTGTCCTGTGTTCTTGCGGCATTGTGTTCGAGTAGGATTTTTCGGACACATTCTAGATCCTGCTTCTCTGCGACTTTTGTATCTGTCTATTTTGACAATATGAGGCTATTTCACATGACATTGTGTCGAATCATATTGACCTGAAATTTATGTCTCATCCGGCAGCACAGTGTGGCTTTATTCCAATTGGATGCATTTTTAACCATATTGTGTTACCTTTATCAGTCATATTTTTTTGTTTTTTCTTGATTTCCTGTGTGTTATGGTCTGTTCATGATACAAGTTTTGCTGTGAATTTAGCATTATGCTGTGCACGACCGCCCTTATAAGGCCGTAATAAAGGATCTCTTTTGCTCAATCGATACACTGTCCGAGTTTAAGGTACTGGTAATTTTACTCAGTACCTTTACTCCTAACCCTGCAAACCTCTATTTTTACGGGTTACCCCTGAATGCACTGTTTGCAGGATTACACTCCCTCTCTCACCACTTAAGTGGTGGGTTCCTACATGCCAACATATATATATATATATATTTATTTTTTTTCTTCTCTATCATACCTGTATATTTATATACAAGCTCTCAGTATGCGCCGCAGTGAGGTCTGTGGGCACTAGATGGCAGCACTGTGCTATGCCCGCTGCATGAGGAAAGCTCTCAGTATGCGCCGCAGTGAGGTCTGTGGGCACTAGATGGCAGCACTGTGTTATGCCCGCTGCATGAGAAAAGCTCTTATTACACAATCTTTACACATGTAACCCTTCTCCTGCCAGGGTACAGTCTATACACGCATAACCCAACCCCTTGGAGTCCTGTCGACCTTTTGGTACGATTTTAGGCTGGCGTCAGACGAACACAGTGATCACGTCCGTGTTGCCGCACAGTTTAACGTCCGTCGTAGCATAGAATCATGATCAATAGAGACCCACACACAAAGTACGTGCACACCGAACTGCGCACGCACAACGCATGTGGCAAACGGACGCAAGTTAGGCAAGAACGTAAAAAAGCTAGACGGACCCGCAGAGTGCGCCACGTCCATGTAGCATTCTGTGCGAGTGATGAGATGTCAGACGCAACGCATTTGCGACATCCAGCACCTTGACGCACACAATGGCTTTTCATATCCTTTTCAAATTTTTATCATTTTTCATATTCATTTTATTTCCCATAATTCCCTTTTTTTCTACGTCCGTGAAGAAAAACGGACTGTGTGGTGTCTACAGTATCTTCCTTCAGTACGTCTGTCTGTTATGCACGCACGCAGAGTGCGCTCATCTGACATTAGCCTAAAGGGACACACACACGGTCGCAGCGCCTCCCTGTGAAGGTGCCGAGGTCTTTGCATGTGAGCGACTCAGGCCTTAAAACACACGCATTCTGCATAACGCATAGAAAGCGTATTGTGAATGCACACACAGAGTGGGGGCAGAGAGAGTGGGGGGCAGAGAGAGTCGGGGACACAGAGAGTGGAGACACAGATACAGATAATGGGGCAGTTTTTGCCTGACAAAGCTGTAACAGATCTCTGTGCCCGAACAAGGTCAAATCTGTCAAATGTCGCTTCCTCACATGGACACCCGTGGTCTCCTCATGACGCTCACACTTTTTCTAGTACCTTAGCCGCAGCTTAAGGACCGGTGCATGTAGAGAGTCTGGCTAGCAACCCCAGAAATAAGCCGTAGCTGTAGACCTGGAGCCTTTCCTTGGCACAGCGGGCAGACGATTCCTGGTACCCCAAATCATGAGCCATGACTTCAAGCTTGGTCAGAATAGAACTGACTGTTTATTACACAGGCATGAACAACCCCCTTTATGCTTAAATCCAACAGATAACATCGCAGATACAGCCAACCACCAACTCTATTTGCATACAATCAAGCAGATAACTGCACAGAACCTTCAAACAATGGACAATGGGATTTCCTAGGAGGAGAAGGGGGGGGGAGAAAGGCAGGTAAAACAAAAGGAATTTCTTCTAGAGAGAATTTACACAATAGAGAGAGCAGGTACTAATACAGAGATCTACACTATACAGGGAAGGGTTAGATAATTGAGGGAATGTACACAAAATACATAACGAGAGACTATACAATAAATACACAAGGGAATAACACACAGACATCAGAAATCTTTAGTTAACTGGCAGATATATAAAACAGTGAAAACCAAATATATTTAAAAGGTCCACCAGGTCCCCAATAGTCTCTTTCACGGGCCATAGTCTCTGGGCAGGAGGCCAGCGCACAGCTCCCTCCAAGTCGCACAGTGACAGCATGTTTTTTCACAAAAGCAGAGTAACAAACTGCTCAAACATAAACCAATATAAACACAATCCTATCAGCAGATAACAACAGATAAACACGGACCATAAAGATACACAGACAATAACATTCTTACATAAACACAGATTACACAAACACCCTGTACACGAGAGAGAGCGAGGAAATAATGTAGAACATCAGGCCTGCACCCCCCAAATACATCTCCAGGTCTGTGCACCCCAAGTCCAAAGTGACGCACATCACATGGGTGTCCCTGTGGCTGGGGAGAAGTCGGAAGGGCCCTGTACCAGATTATCTTTTTTGGGTATTGGAATGGACTCAGTGCAGCGGCAGTGTAGATTGCCTAGGAGAAGGTGGACGGAATGAGAGCAGCTGTGAGCCAGGCAGTTAGCAAGGAAATAATATAGAATATCAGGCCTTCACCTCCCAAATATACCTCCAGGTCGCTGCACCCCAAGTCCAAAGTGACTGTAACTGAAGCTCCCTCTAAATTTGTGCCCTCACCCTCCTTGCCCACACCATACATGGCCTCTGTGCCTGTTGAAGTGTGGATGCCGGCCTCCTGCCAAGAGATCGTGGACCAATGTGGCAAAGCCAGTTCTCAAGGACAATGGGCACCTAAATGTTAATGGGTTAAAAGTATTTCTACCTTGAAGCTGTTTGTATTTTAGGAGTTACTTGTGTTAGTGATACAATGTAGACGTATTGTTCTCACTATCTGTTTGTCCTTAGATTGATCTGATGTTTTGGGTTTGTTAATCTCGTCTAGTGTAACGGATCAGGTTTCAGCGTCTCCTGAACCAATTCACCCCCCTCATGTATACAATGTGTTCTGATTGTGTCATGTTACCCCCCCCCCTCTCTGTTTCCCATATAACTGCTCCCCATTTCAGATTAAAGCCGTGTCTGGTGTTTGGGGAGAGATACATAGAAATATACAGCACTGCCTCAAGTTCTGGCTGAAGGTTGTGGGAAGGAAAGCTGCTGCGGATCAACTTGGCTGGAGAGAAGGGACGGCGCTGTAACAGGTTCGGGTCTGGTCCACAAGCCAGAGACCAGTAACCCCCAGTTGCTGTTACAGTGACGCACATCACATGTATCCTGTACATTGGCGAACCTACAGCCGGTGCATAGATGGTGGGGCCGCCGGATACCGATCATTGATCCGTTCAGGGTCGCCATCAGGGCATTACGTCCCATGTTGCTGTAAGGGGCCCGGGGACTGGGGGGGCCGCCGTCGGCGGAAACTATGTTAACTTTAGGCCGCGGGCCTCGGAGGAGGTACTGCGGCCTACATGGGCCCAGCCGCCAGCGAGCAGGGACTTTAAGATAGCCGCCGGCTGGCCCCCTCTGATGATGTCAGAGAGGACCCGCCAGACCAGGGGCGGATCCAGGGGGGGCAATGGGACAATTGCCCCCCCAAAAAAATATTGCCAGCGGCCACATTACTATCCTCCTACGAGCAGCCACCAGCATAAAGCTCTGCCGCTCACCTGATATCTATCCACCAGGCAGCTGCGATCTCGAGATCATGGCTGGCTGGTGGATAGATCCCAGGCGAGTGGCAGAGCTTTATGCTGACGGTCGCTCGTAGGAGGAAAAGCACGTGGCTGCCGGCAATGACTTGGAGGGGCCTGGCAGAGCAGACCAGACGGCAGAGGAGAGGTAAGCTGGTGCAATATATCCATGTGAGCTGGCCTGGGGCAAATATATCAATATGAGCTGGGGGCAAATATATCCATGTGAGCTGCCCTGGGGCAAATATATCCATGTGAGCTGGGGCAAATATATCCTTGTGAGCTGGGGCAAATATATCCATATGATGTGGGGGCAAATATATCCATATGAGCTGGGGGCCAAATATATCCATGTGAGCTGGGGGCAAATATATCCATGTATACAGAAAAAATGGCGTCGCGCCCATACTCACCGTAGCGGCAGCAACTGCCAGGAGTAACAGCCCAGTTAATGTATAAAACATAACAAGGAAAAAAGTGTCATCCACGCTCGTTTCTATGTGTTCCATGTACAACAAAACTGAGGTTTTTGTTTGTTTCAATGGCCATTGCAACGTAAGCTCACTCACCACTTCAAGGCACCTCTTTACAGAGTGAGTACCTAACAAATGTAACCAAAAGGCCGCTCTACTGAGCAGCTCCAAGCCCCTCCTGCTGCTTTTCAGCTAAGGAGAGGCAGAGATATGGTGGG
Source organism: Leptobrachium leishanense (assembly GCA_009667805.1). Lineage (NCBI taxonomy): Eukaryota > Metazoa > Chordata > Amphibia > Anura > Megophryidae > Leptobrachium > Leptobrachium leishanense. Next base: position 73,927 of record RXON01001763.1, on the reverse strand, counting down.
TTTTATTTATACATGCACCAAACACTTCCCATTTGGGATTAAAAACAAAAACATGGAAAGAGGAACAGCTGCAGAACGACGGACTGGTGTTATTCATGTGATCTGGGGGCAAATATATCCATATGAGCTGGGGGCAAATATATCCATGTGATCTGGGGGCAAATATATCCATGTGAGCTGGGGGCAATATATCCATGTGAGCTGGGGGCAATATATCCATGTGAGCTGGGGCAATATATACATGTGAGCTGGGGACTCTCTGTAATAAATAAATATGCTCAAATATATATATATTTTCGATCCATTTTTTTCTATTTTTCAACTTTATGTTTTGTGGTTGTTTCAGGGGATGTGAATAATTTTTTTTTTTGGGGGGGGGGGACGCCAAAAAAATCTTGCACCAGGGCCCTTTGTTCCTTAGTTCCGCCACTGATCCTGTAAGAATATTAGGGTTCTGTGTAAAAAATAGAATAGCTGCATATTGTATATAAACACCTTGTTACTCATCGGGAGCCACACACATTCACACACACAAATTCATATATGCACACATTGTGACAAAATGGCCGCCCTAATGTTTATTTGCAGTTATTTTGCTTGCATTTCATGGTCTCTGTATATAGGGTAGAAGGTTTGTGTTCTGTGTGCCCTATTACCTGATGTCTGTGTTATATTAATATTCCCTTAGGTGTTTATTATAGAGTAGGGTTTAAGTGTAACTTTTCTCTGTATTAGCTGTCGTCTGTATATGGAACATTTCTGTAGCTACCCCCCCCCTCTGCATATTGTATACTTACTGCTGTAAGAAGACTCCTCTGTTTCCCTCAGTCCTAGCACACTGTTTAGATACAGGGCATGTGTAAACACTCCATTGTGTTGAATGTCTTTTCTATTGTCCAGTGGCTGGAGTCTGTTATCGCTAATGTAGTCTGGAAGGGAGGGGGTTACCTCCACTGTGTTGTACATGTGTGGCTAAAGTGAAAATAAACTCAGTCTCCATTTGGATTTTGAATATGCAAGAACTTCTCACACAGCTTATGTGTCGTCTACTCGGTGTTGTACGAATATCTCCTGTGTACAGTGGAAAGGGACGCCCAGACGGAGCGTACCGAGCGTGAGGATGCCCCGATCCGTAACACACATTCTGTCAGGTGTAGGACTCGCCAGGCCGGCGCCTCCTACTCACCCCTCCAGCATGGCGTCCGACCTGGCCTCCATGACCCAAGGCGGCACCCAGGTCCGCCGACCTTCCAGGGCCAGGCCCTCAGCTCCTCTGGTATCTGACATCAGCGGTAGGTGTGGCGGTTCCCGAGGAGCGACGGGCCCAGGGCCAGCTGATCGGGGGAAGGAGTGTCAAGGAGCAGAATGCCACTAGACTCAGGAGGGGAGCCAGAGGGGGCGTGGAGGGGGTGTGGCCAAAGCCTGGGCTCCCTATTTAAACCCCTCAAGCCACGTCCTGAGTGCTCAGACATTCTGTGCTTACCTGTGGATATTGTGCCAAGTTCTAATTACTGATTCCTGTCTTTCTGACCCTTTTGCTTGTCTTGGACTTTCCCCGATTGCCGCCAGCCCCGACCTCGGAACTGATTCAACGACCACATCTCTTGGATCTCCCCTAAACGGTACCTCGCCTTGGACCCCTACTCTACCTCACTGCATCTTGGGTTTCTACACCCCCACCTCTGCACCACCGATCCCGACACATTCACACATTATCACGCACTCACATATACACACATATATACACACACATTCACACACACACATTGCGGGTCCACAGAAGCTGGACCTGTCGTGTCCAGTTTCGCTGCATTTAAGGTTCATTGTTGTATCGGACATGACGAGGTGACACCTTCTGAGGCTCAGAGAATAAACACCTTTTTACTGTAACGTTGGGGGCTTCCAGCCTCTCCAGTGTGCTTGACGGCAGCATGTCTGATGCTGCTCGCTCACAAACGCCCGGTTTAAATTGAAACAGGCAGGGAGGTGGCTGCATGAGGTGCGGCTTGAGAGGGGGGCGCGGTCTGGTGAAGGTCTTTTAAAAACCGACAGTTCCTTCTAAGCAGTGCCAGATCGTGGTTATCCATACCTGAGCTCCTTGTACATAAATTCTCTCGTGAGTTAACCTGTTTGTCACGGAATGGCCCAGCACCCTCAGCCAGGGGCGGTGCACAGTGACAGTGGTGGCTATGGACACTTGGGTGTGGTGGCACGCACCTAGTTTTACAAGTACTTTTATTTAGATGTGATTATTGTGTGGTGTAATAAAGTGTCCCCGTTGGTTTATTGCGTAATGTATTTTCCCTTTTTCTGCCTGCCACGCCCGCCGCCATTTTCTGATCACCTCGTGGTCCAGATCAGAATACTCGGTTCGTAAAATGGCCGAATCGGCAACTCCCCGATTCGTAATGGCCAATACGAATCGGGGCCAGGGTGCCTCCTGCCAGCGAGGGCCAATGGGACTTGTGTGGGCGGGCAGGGATTCCCATTGTATTCCTAATTGTGTAAAGTGATAAATGTATGTGATGTGAAAAATAAACTGAGATTTTCCAGTGCATCCAGCCTCGCCTGATGTCCTTTACTCTCCGCCGCATATACTGTCTGAGCATCCCGCGCGGTCTCAGGGTGCGGTGTCCAGACTTAAGATCAGAACGGACTTAAGATCAGAACGGACTTAAGATCAGAACGGACTTAAGATCAGAACGGACTTAAGATCCGAACCGAAGGCGCGGCCGCGTACCGCGCTTCGGTATACCAAGTGAGCGGTGATCAGATCCGAAGATTCAGCCGCTCCCGTAAGATCCGAAGATTCATCCGTTTAAAGATCCGAATATTCCTCCACATAAGATCCGAATATTCCTCCGCAATCAGATCCGAATATTCCTCCGCGGCAGACCCGATCCCCAGATTCACACGGCCGCCCGCAGACGCACTCCACACCCCCAAGGTCAGTGAACCAGCTGCTCGGGACGCTGAGTGCCGTATGGCTCAGTGGTCGGGCTGGTTCTAGGCAGGGGTCCCCTCCACCGCCCGCTAACCCTTCCCCAGGGTCACGCCAGGCCGCACGAGACGCCGAGTGCGCGTCACTCGGTAGTCGGGCCAGCGGTAAGCGAAGGGGTCACGCAGATTGAGCACACCCGCAGGCGGAACAACATCCCATTCCGTCATACTGGTGGCAGCGGTGGGATCGCTCTCTGCAGACCCCTAGGAGACTTACACCATGGCGGGGTACAACCCCTACGACAGGGACACCCTGCGTGGGATGTTGGAGAACCGGGGAGGAACGCCGGGTAACAAGAAAAGAAAGAGGCTGATCAAGGAACTGACCAGGATGGATCAGGACGAGGCGATGATGCCCGTCCCCAGCCCTGTCCGCGCAGAGGTGGAGGAAGATGCTGGCCTCAGGGAGTTGCGGCGTCGGATCACCCTGCTCGGTGATGCCCTGGCGGAGGGGGCCAGATATCAAGTGATTCGGGAGTTCTACCGGGAAGTTGAGCAGGAGAAGGAACGCCAGCACGAGCTGCGGTTGGCAGAGCTCCGCGGAGCAGAGACTGATTATGTTGACCCCGAACCCTATCCTGTGGAACCCTGGGTCGAGGCTCACAGCTCGACTGGAGCTTCACCTGGGGAATCTGCAAACCCCAGTGACTACGCTTGCGGGACTCTCAGCTCGCCTGGAGCCTGTACTGAGGACGTCACTTATCCCCGCGACCCTCGGATGAAGACTCACAGCCCGCCTGGAGCTGCATCTGAGGACGCCCCATTCTCCGTTGAGGAGCGGTGCTCCTGCGCTGGCACCTACGCCGACATGAAGGTCGTGTTGGCAAGAGAGCTGCAGGAGGGCCTGGAGCAGGACCAGAGGTCCACAGAGGAGCTGTGGTACGAGGCCCTGGACCATGAGCGGGACTGCCATGGGGTGTACATTCCCTCCGACGCTGTCATCCATCGAGTGCAGTACGATGTGCGAGCAGCGTTCCTGCAGGGGCGGGCCCCAGAGGAGTGGGAGGACGAGCTCCGGAGTCTGGTGCAGCAGGAGATCGCACTGGACGCCGAGTACCGCGCCCTCCGGTGGCTAACCGCCTCCCCGACCGTGCGCCCTAGTGAAGGCAGTTCCACGGCAGGGCCTCGCTACGGAGGTACGGGGCTGCTCTACGAGGGCATGGCCGCCGACCCCGAGTTTGGAGAGGAGACCGAGGAGCGGATGGAAGACATCCTGGAGCGACGGGAACTGGAGATCCCGTCAGACAGCAGGGACTCGGTGTTTGAGGAGCTGGAGTCCCTAGCCGAGGGAGAGTGGGAGCTCGAGGTGGCTTATCGGAGACTGTTGGACGGCGTTCCGCAGTCGAGCCTGAGCTCCCCGTGGTGGGACGGGTCGGCGGAGGAAGTCGACAGTCCCCAGGTTTGGGACCTATGGGAGGCCGAGGCGGACCCATGGGTGCCCGTGGGGGGGTCGACTGAGGAAGTTACCCCCTGCACCCCGCAAGAGGACAGGGTGGCCGAGGCCACGGGTCCAGCGGGGGAGGAGACGGATGGTCCCCCCGGGATGGGTTGTGCGCAACCATTGTTTGCCCCGGGGGGTGAAGAGACCATCCTCCCCAAGGAGATCTCCACCCAGCGGAAGAGCTGGCTACGGGGCAGAGTGCCGCTGGCCTCTGCCCACTACTCAACGTCTGCCAGGAGGAGCAGACGGATGGTTCCCCCGGGATGGGTTGCGCGCAACCACTGATTGCCCCGGGGGGTGAAGAGACCATCCCGCCACAAGGAGATTGCCAACCAGCGGAAGAGCTGGCCACGGGGCAGAGCGTCGCTGGCCTCTGCCCCCTGCTGACAGTCTGCCAGGTGGAGCAGACGGATGGTTCCCCCGGGATGGGTTGTGCGCAACCCTTGTTTGCCCCGGGGGGTGAAGTAACCGTCCTCCCGCAAGGAGATCTCCCCCCAGCAGAAGAGCTGGCTACGGCAGAGTGCCGCTGGTCTCTGCCCACTACTCAAAGTCTGCCAGGAGGAGCAGACGGATGGTTCCCCCGGGATGGGTTGTGCCACGCATTGTTTGCGCCCGGGGGGTGAAGTGACCATCCTTCCCCAAGGAGATCTCCAACCAGCAGAAGAGCTGGCTACGGGGCAGAGTGCCGCTGGTCTCTGCCCACTACTCAAAGTCTGCCAGGAGGAGCAGACGGATGGTCCCCCCGGGATGGGTTGTGCGCAACCATTGATTGTCCCGGGGGAGGAAGAAACCATCCTCCCACAAGGAGATCCTCACCCAGCTGAAGAGCTGGCCACGGGGCAGAGCGCCGCTGGCCTCTGCCCACTACCCCCAGTCTGCCAGGTGGAGCAGACGGATGGTCTCCCCGGGATGGGTTGTGCGCAACCATTGATTGCCCCGGGGGGTGAAGTGACCATCTCTCCACAAGGAGATTTCCACCCAGCAGAAGAGCTGACACCAGGGCAGAGCGCCGCTGGCCTCTGCCCGTCTCTCCCACCTTGCCCGCGGGGCAGAGTGAGGTTGACCCCGTGCAACTGCTGTGGCATCCATTTGTTCCCTTCGTCGGCTGCAGGGAAGAGCAGCCAGGTTTGGCCCTACTTGCTTCTTCGGTTGCCGGGCCGTACCTGGCCATCCAGCGGAAGAGCTGGCAACGGGGCAGAGCGCCGCGGGCCTCTGCCCATTTTGGCAACCCTTGGGCTCGGGGGCCCCACGCAGCCACGGTGCTTTCCCACCGTTGACCTGGGCACCTGGGGCGTGTGCATTTAGCACCCGGGTTCCCCGGGTGAGCAGTAACCCTGGAGGGGACACAGGAGGCACGCCGGCCCAGATGTATGTCCTCTCGCCCAGCCGGGGAAACTCCAAGGACATGGGGTCCCGACCAAGCTGGCACGGCCGCAAGGCCAAATGGAGAGGCCTGGTGACTCGGCCTCCCCAGACTGACTATGGGCCTGGGAGCACCGACTTCCCCGGTATGACCCGGTGGGGTCAGACCAGGTGCGTCGAACTGGGGGAGGGGGAGGAGTGTCACGGGATGGCCCAGCACCCTCAGCCAGGGGCGGTGCACAGTGACAGTGGTGGCTATGGACACTTGGGTGTGGTGGCACGCACCTAGTTTTACAAGTACTTTTATTTAGATGTGATTATTGTGTGGTGTAATAAAGTGTCCCCGTTGGTTTATTGCGTAATGTATTTTCCCTTTGTCTGCCACGCCCGCCGCCATTTTCCGATCACCTCGTGGTCCAGATCAGAATACTCGGTTCGTAAAATGGCCGAATCGGCAACTCCCCGATTCGTAATGGCCAATACGAATCGGGGCCAGGGTGCCTCCTGCCAGCGAGGGCCAATGGGACTTGTGTGGGCGGGCAGGGATTCCCATTGTATTCCTAATTGTGTAAAGTGATAAATGTATGTGATGTGAAAAATAAACTCAGATTTTCCAGTGCATCCAGCCTCGCCTGATGTCCTTTACTCTCCGCCGCATATACTGTCTGAGCATCCCGCGCGGTCTCAGGGTGCGGTGTCCAGACTTAAGATCAGAACGGACTTAAGATCAGAACGGACTTAAGATCAGAACGGACTTAAGATCAGAACGGACTTAAGATCAGAACGGACTTAAGAACAGAACGGACTTAAGAACAGAACGGACTTAAGATCAGAACCGAAGGCGCGGCCGCGTACCGCGCTTCGGTATACCAAGTGAGCGGTGATCAGATCCGAAGATTCAGCCGCTCCCGTAAGATCCGAAGATTCATCCGTTTAAAGATCCGAATATTCCTCCACATAAGATCCGAATATTCCTCCGCAATCAGATCCGAATATTCCTCCGCGGCAGACCCGATCCCCAGATTCACACGGCCGCCCGCAGACGCACTCCACACCCCCAAGGTCAGTGAGCCAGCTGCTCGGGACGCTGAGTGCCGTATGGCTCAGTGGTCGGGCTGGTTCTAGGCAGGGGTCCCCTCCACCGCCCGCTAACCCTTCCCCAGGGTCACGCCAGGCCGCACGAGACGCCGAGTGCGCGTCACTCGGTAGTCGGGCCAGCGGTAAGCGAAGGGGTCACGCAGATTGAGCACACCCGCAGGCGGAACAACATCCCATTCCGTCATACTGTTATTTACCTCTGCTTGTTTTCTGACTATTCTGCCTTCCGTTGACCTAGACTATTTTCTTGTACTACGCTCCTGCACCGATATCGACCCGGCTATTCCCTTTGACTATTCTATACTCTGTATTCCTGATTCGGGCTCATCTGACTACCCCCTTGTTGCTGACCTGGTTTTGTATTACGACATCGTCTTTGATTAACCCTTTCTGTCTAGCTAGTATACCTAGCCAAGTCTAAGGACCAGACAGTTAGGGTCTGGTCGTTCTGCTGCTGTTCCTCTTTCCATGTTTTTGTTTTTAATCCCAAATGGGAAGTGTTTGGTGCGTGTATAAATAAAACCCACCATCTTTGCCTCTCCTTGGCTGAAAAGCAGCAGGAGGGGCTTGGAGCTGCTCAGTAGAGCGGCCTTTTGGTACATGTTAGGTAGGTACTCACTCTGTAAAGAGGTGCCTTGAAGTGGCGAGTGGTCTTACGTTGCAATGGCCATTGAAACAAACAAAAACCTCATTTTTGTTGTACATGGAACACATAGAAACGAGCGCAGATGACACCTTTTTCCTTGTTATGTTTTATACATTAACTGGGCTGTTACTCCTGGCAGTTGCTGCCGCTCCGGTGAGTATGGGTGCGACACCATTTTTTCTGTATTTAGGGATTCTTCTACGGCTACCCTGTTGGTAGCTTTTGGGCTCTGTGGAGTGTTGGGCTTTAAGGACTGCGTGGTGGGATCCGGGAACCGTGACATTTACCTCTTTATGCAGCGCACAGACTATTCGTTTGTGACCAATCACGGCTAGCCGAAACCCAAAGACCAAACGTACAAATGTAACAGTGTATTATGGTGTTATTTTACACCTCTCATCCTGCAGCGAGAAGGGTGACCCGATCCGACACTTCTGGCCACTGGGAGGAGAGTGAGACTGGGGTCAAATAGTCACAAATAGTCCCCAGTCTCCCTCTGCACATCACTCCACAGCCCTGCACGATCTCACGGCCCAGCAGCACATGCCTCCATAAAGTCCTTTGGACCCCAGGAGGTGATACTCACAACTGCGCGGAAGCAATACCGCAAGGATCATGGAGGATAGCGCTACGTTACGGTGCTGAATTAGCGCCTTCTCCGTAATCTCACGGGTGGTGATGTTGGGGATGATCTTGCACGGCAGGAGTCTGACCTCTGCTTGTAATGAAGCTTTTTGTCCCAACTCGGCAGCATCGCGGGAATCACGACGAGTTGCGGGCGCGGTAACATTCCCAGAAACACTGAGTAAATGCATGACGGCTCAGATCAATGAGCTTCATCCGGACCGAGATCTCACCGCTACATAATCAGGCACTTAATGGAAGACGTCTCCATCGATCTCTCCTCGTCCTTCATCTCTGTGACCTTAATGTCTGTAATACACACGTTATAATATGGAGGCCCCTTTCCAGAGGTCCATGGGGCAAATGGCCAGGCGAGAACCAGGAACCCGCTAACAATGCACTTTGCAATACAGTGGGGGGCTGTAACGGGTGCTATGGCACTCACCCTGGTGTAGCGTTGTGTGGGTGTGTTTTTAGGGGTTCCTCCATATATTCAGGGTGTGCAGGTGTGTTTTTAGGGGTTCCTCCATATATTCAGGGTGTGCGGGTGTCTTTTTAGGGGCTCCTCCATGTATTCAGGGTGTGCGGGTGTATTTTTAGGGGCTCCTCCATATATTCAGGGTGTGCGGGTGTCTTTTTAGGGGCTCCTCCATATATTCAGGGTGTGTGGGTGTGTTTTTAGGGGCTCCTCCATATATTCAGGGTGTGCGGGTGTATTTTTAGGGGCTCCTCCATATATTCAGGGTGTGCGGGTGTGTTTTTAGGGGCTCCTCCATATATTCAGGGTGTGCGGGTGTCTTTTTAGAGGCTCCTCTATATATTCAGGGTGTGCGGGTGTGTTTTTAGGGGTTCCTCCATATATTCAGGGTGTCTGGGTGTGTGTTTAGGGGTTCCTCCATATATTCAGGGTGTGCGGGTGTGTTTTTAGGGGTTCCTCCATATATTCAGGGTGTGCGGGTGTGTTTTTAGGGGTTCCTCCATATATTCAGGGTGTGTGGGTGTTTTAGGGGCTCCTCCATATATTCAGGGTGTGTGGGTGTGTTTTTAGGGGTTCCTCCATATATTCAGGGTGTGCGGGTGTATTTTTAGGGGCTCCTCCATATATTCAGGGTGTGCGGGTGTCTTTTTAGGGGCTCCTCCATATATTCAGGGTGTGTGGGTGTGTTTTTAGGGGCTCCTCCATATATTCAGGGTGTGCGGGTGTATTTTTAGGGGCTCCTCCATATATTCAGGGTGTGCGGGTGTGTTTTTAGGGGCTCCTCCATATATTCAGGGTGTGCGGGTTCTTTTTAGAGGCTCCTCTATATATTCAGGGTGTGCGGGTGTGTGTTTTTAGGGGTTCCTCCATATATTCAGGGTGTCTGGGTGTGTGTTTAGGGGTCCTCCATATATTCAGGGTGTGCGGGTGTGTTTTTAGGGGATCCTCCATATATTCAGGGTGTGCGGGTGTGTTTTTAGGGGTTCCTCCATATATTCAGGGTGTCTGGGTGTGTGTTTAGGGGTTCCTCCATATATTCAGGGTGTGCGGGTGTGTTTTTAGGGGTTCCTCCACATATTCAGGGTGTGTGGGTGTGTGTTTAGGGGTTCCTCCATATATTCAGGGTGTGCGATTGTGTTTTTAGAGGCTCCTCCATATATTCAGAGTGTGTGGGAGTGTTTTTAGGGGTTCCTACATCCTAATACAGGGTACACACATCACACCCCCTGAACACACATTCTAATACAGGGTACACACATCCTAATACAGGGTACACACATCACACCCCCTGAACACACATTCTAATACAGGGTACACACATCATACCCCCTGAACACACATCCTAATACAGGGTACACACATCACACCCCCTGAACACACATCCTAATACAGGGTACACACATCACACCCCCTGAACACACATCCTAATACAGGGTACACACATCACACCCCCTGAACACACATCCTAATACAGTGTACACACATCCGAATACAGGGTACACACATCACACCCCCTGAACACACATCCTAATACAGGGTACAGACATCACACCCCCTGAACACACATCCTAATACAGGGTACACACATCACACCCCCTGAACACACATCCTAATACAGGGTACACACATCCGAATACAGGGTACACACATCACACCCCCTGAACACACATCCTAATACAGGGTACACACATCCGAATACAGGGTACACACATCACAACCCCTGAACACACAATCTAATACATTGTACACACATCATACCCCCTGAACACACATCCTAATACAGGATAGTTACAGTTACAAGTATAGAAGGTGTAACAGATCTCAGTAACCAGACAGGGTCACATCTGTCAATGCCGCTTCCTTGCTGGACCTGGAAAGATCGGGACATGTAGAGAGCCGCTAGCACCTCCAGAAATAAGATGAGGCGGAAGATCTCTCCAATGACTCCCCACACCCTCTCTGCCCTCAAATGACTCCCCACACCCTCTCTGCCCTCAAATGACTCCCCACACCCTCTCTGCCCTCAAATGACTCCCCACACCCGCTCTGCCCTCCAATGACTCCCCACACCCTCTCTGCCCTCCAATGACTCTCCACACTCTCTCTGCTCTGTGATGATCCCTCCATGTCCTCTCTGCCCTTTGATGATCCATCCACGTGCTCTCTGCCCTCAAATGACTCTCCACACTCTCTCTGCCCTCCAATGACTCTCCACACCCTCTCTATCCTCCAATGATTCCCCACACCCGCTCTGCCCTCCAATGACTCCCCACACCCTCTCTGCCCTCTGATGATCCCTCCACGTCCTCTCTGCCCTCAAATGACTCCCCACACCCTCTCTGCCCGCTGATGATCCCCCACACCCTCTCTGCCCGCTGATGATCCCCCACACCCTCTCTGCCCGTTGATGATCCCCCACACCCTCTCTGCCCGTTGATGATCCCCCACACCCTCCCTGCCCGCTGATGATCCCCCACACCCTCTCTGCCCGTTGATGATCCCCCACACCCTCCCTGCCCTCTGATGATCCCCCACACCCTCCCTGCCCTCTGATGATCCCCCACACCCTCTCTGCCCGCTGATGATCCCCCACACCCTCCCTGCCCGCTGATGATCCCCCACACCCTCTCTGCCCGTTGATGATCCCCCACACCCTCCCTGCCCTCTGATGATCCCCCACACCCTCCCTGCCCTCTGATGATCCCCCACACCCTCTCTGACCTCCCTTAATTCCCCCACACTCTCCCCTCCATTGTCCAGTCTGTGTCCTGTTCTCTACCCTTCGCGTTAGTCTCTGCCCCACCCGCGCCTCTCAATACTGCACAGTGTGACCTTCTATCACTGCGCTGCGTGACCTTTTCATTTCATATTAAACTGTTAAATCCTGGAAATGCTCTTACAGGCGGCAGATTAAATCCTGCCAGCCGGAGCCCACTTAACCCCCGGCTTCCTGTACCTGCCAGTCTGCTGAACCCGTTCACAGCCACCCGACCCCTCTACAGGGCACTATATCACAGGATCAACTGCACCTCATATACCGCACCAAGATCCAGGAAACCCCGACTTCATCTCATCTTCTCACCATGCTGTGTTATTGCTGTATAGCTCTGTGATACGCTCATACACACTGCACATTACTGTGAGTTTTATTACTGTGGAGCTCTGTGATACCCTCATACACACCGCATGTGACGTGCGTCATGTGGACTTGGGGGGGGGGATATTTGTAGGGCACAGGTCTCAATCAATATTGGCCCATTGCCCTCTCTTGTGTGCAGTTTGTGATTATGCAAGAAGGTCATTGTCTTTGACTATCTGCTGATCAGATTAGACTTCCAGTAAACCTGCTCTCGGAAAGGTGTGAATATCTGATTAACAGCTCCTCAAACCTAATCCTCGTTACAAATCCTGTCCTCGTGACAAACACTGTCTGTTTTAAACTGTAATCTGTCATTGTTTTAACGGGTTTAGAAAGTCTTGAGTCATGTCCTCACTGCATCTAAATGTAATTAGATTACACCAAATCCTCCCTGAGAAGATGTTGTGATTTTGTGTAAATGACCTGTGTGTGACTGTATAAATGTGTCTCTGATTAAAGTAATTCATTCTAACCCTGAAAGACCACAGATCTACAGTGTCACTTTATTTCTGGGGTTGCTAGCAGGCTCTATGGTGAAGGCATGGGAGTCTGCCTGGGTAGAACACAGGGGGGTCCTGCGGGGGAAGCGGCATTGGCAGACCATGTAGGGGGTACAGAGATCTGGCACACTGCACATTACTGTGAGTTTTATTGCTGTGGAGCTCTGTGATACGCTCATACACACTGCACGTTACTGTGAGTTTTATTGCTGTGGAGCTCTGATAAGCTCATATGGCACATTACTGTGGGTTTTATTGCTGTGTGAAACAGATCAGAGGGGGTGGTGATTGCATCATGAGTTGTCCAGCCTTTGGACACATCTGATCGTGAAGCGCAATGCGAGGCCTCACAATGGACAAAGATAAGGAGACGCTTTGCAACACCTGCCGCTGATGCCAGCACGACGCGGGAAGCCACGGCAGAGAATATCAGTGAAACTGTTTCTATCTGCCCTGCGCAGTTATTAGAAACATCAGACACCACACATTGTAGGGATGTGCGTTTCGGGTTTCGGAATTTCGGAATTTTCACGAAATTTCCCGATTCGTGTTTTCGGATGCGGCCGAATTTCCGAAAAATTTTAGATCCGAAAAGTTCAGATCCGAAATGTTTTCCGAGCCGAAACGAAATATTTTCGGATTTTTCGAATGGGCTTGAAATGTGGCAAACGAGGAGAACAGATGTTCGAAAAAACGAAAATTTTCCGAAAAACGAAAATTTTCCGAAAAACGAAAATTTTGTAAAAACGAACATTTTCTGAAAAACGAAAATTTTTCGAAAAAACGAAAAGTCGATACAAAAAACGGGCAAAATGACACGAAAATACGAAAAATGGTCGATATGCCGAAAAATGTGCAATTCCGAAAAACGAAAATTTTCCAAAAACGAAAAATTTGTAAAAACGAAAATTTTGTAAAAACGAAAATTTTCTGAAAAACGAAAATTTTTCGAAAAAACGAAAATTTTTCGAAAAAACGAAAAGTCGATACAAAAACCGAGCACAGTGACACGAAAATACGAAAAATGGTCGAAATTCCGGAAAAAATGTACCCGAAAAACAGGTCGAACCGAATCGAATCGAAACCGAAATCGGTCGAAACGAGCCGAATCGAAAAGTTTAAAAATCCGAAAAATTGAACCGAATCGAACCGAAAAAAAAATCGGTGCACAAGCCTAACACATTGTCTCCTCTGTGAGGCCGCAGACCCTGCACCGATCCCAAGGTCATAAAATCACGCGCCCAATCCTCACGGCAGCTCATGTAAAAATATCATTACTGCCGCTCCCCCCGCAGGAAGCCTGTGCCATGTATCCACCACCCGTACATGAGGGGGGGGGGCAGAGAGACCTTAAGGAAGACGACATGGATTCACCAGATCACAGCGCAACAAATCCAGGCCCGAGCACGTCCCTCACATGAACGATCGCTGCACGTCCAGACGTCTGGGGTATTCTGTTACCACGGAAAGCAATCCACACACATATACCTTGATATTATACACACAGACCCGAGAGGAGCCGTACATCAAAACCCTAACAAGCTATGTTATGTTTTATACCTGGTAGGGAGTAGGCACGACACGGCTTTTCCTGTATGTATACATGAAACACCAGCACAGACATGGGACTATACAACACACCTGGACCAGGAAATGTAAAATGTCAATTTCCTGAAATCCTGGTTTACTAATTATTGTATTGAGCTGGTACCAGCCCCCGCTGGGTGTGGCTAACCAGCACCAGCTCTAATTGGTGGAAACCTCACCCGGAAAAAGGGGAAATCCTCCACCAACAGGATGGAGTAATGTGGTAACAAACCACAACATACCAATGCGGCTGAAACCCGGGCGGGGGCCGAGGAGCAGAGGAAGCACCGAACTAGGGATGCACCGATACCACTTTTTTAAGACCGAGTACGAGTACCGATACTTTTTAAAAGTACTCACCGATACCGAGTACCGATACTTTTATGTCATGTGACCACTTTCCAATAAGAACAGACCTCATATAAAAATGCCCCCAGCTCACATGTATATATCCCCCCTGAGATTATATATATATATATATATATATACACACACACACACAGAATGCCCCGGGTTCACATGTAACTTGCCTCCAGCTCTCATGGATATGGCCCCAGCCTCACATGGATATGCCCCCAGCTCATATGCATATTGCCCCCAGCTCATATGGATATTGCCCCAGCTCATATGGATATTGCCCCCAGCTCATATGGATATTGGCCCCACCCAACTCATATGGATATGCCCCCAGCTCACATGGATATGCCCCAGCTCACATGGATATGCCCCAGCTCATATGGAAATGCCCCAGCTCACATGGATATGCCCCAGCTCACATGGATATGCCCCAGCTCACATGGAAATGCCCCAGCTCACATGGATATGCCCCCAGCTCATATGGAAATGCCCCAGCTCATATGGATATTGCCCCAGCTCATATGGATATTGGCCCCACCCAACTCATATGGATATGCCCCCAGCTCACATGGATATGCCCCAGCTCACATGGATATGCCCCAGCTCACATGGATATGCCCCCAGCTCATATGGAAATGCCCCAGCTCATATGGATGTTGCCCCAGCTCATATGGATATTGCCCCAGCGCATATGGATATTGCCCCCAGCGCTCACCTATATGCTGGGGAAGCTGGCCGCGTGCATGAAAAGCACGCGGCCAGCGTTCCCCTCCGGCGGGCTGCAATACTCCCCCGTCTAAAAGGTTCCCCAGCCCCGCGGATACCTGCAAGCTGGCCCAGCGCTGGCTTTCAGTATTAGGGGGTGTATCGGGCCATTTGCACGAGTACCAAGTACTTGTGCAAACGGCAGTATCGGCACCGATACCGATACTAGTATCGGTATCGGTGTATCCCTACACCAAACACTTCCCAAAAAGTAATACAAACCGAGGAAGCACCGCACTCTTCCCATGGCCACTTCCAGTAGAGAAAAATGTACAGTGGAGTAGGGCTGAAACATCGAATCGATTAATCGACAACTAATTGATGATTAAAATAGTTGTCAACGATTTCCATTATGGATTAATGGGTGTTGTCAGACTGAGTTAAACGTAAATAACCTCAGCTTCGGAGCCGATTGGAGAAGATGCGTCGCTGCTTTACTAGCTATGATTTAGTTCTAGGGTTATGTCAGACACAGCCAGTTTGTTTTTATTCAGTTTACAACAGTAGCAGAACTATAACACGAACAATAGGATACTGTCACTGGATGAAGGAGCTGTCTGCCTGTGTTTTATACTTACTTGAAGCTGGAGTCCTGTGCCACCACCCCACCCTCCCTGCCACACCCTCTTTGGTCGGGAACTGCCATTCCCTCCCTTTGGTCTGGTCCTTTCCCCAAACTCACTCCCACACTCAGATCCGGTCTTTTGTCCATACCCACTCCCTCTCACACTCCGGTCAAGTCACTTGAGCAAAGTCACTCCCTTTCACCTCCAGTCCCTCCTCCCAAAATTATTTGAAAGGGACACGCTACGCACCCTGACCACTTTAGCTAATTAACCCCGATTTCATGCTGACATCAAGCACTATGATCAAGTGCTTGTAGCCGCATTCGTATGAGAAAGTAAAGATGGGCTTAAGCTGCGCATGCAGCATCAACCCAGCCCTCTGACCAAGCACTCGCATACCTTGTGTGCAAAGTACACAAGATATGCAATTTGAGTATGTACGTACGAAAGTTATGCACACTATGCAAATTGCTTATGATTAAAGGGGGAGGGGTTGTGGTTATTTTTTTACATAAAATTCCTTTTAAGTAAATACATTTTTTCTATTTTTTTTATCCGATTAATCGAAATAATAATCGGCCAACTAATCGATGAGAATAATCGTTAGTTGCAGCCCTACAGTGGAGGCACCGCACTCTTCTCAAAAACACTTTCTGAAAAGTAACATGTACAGAGGGAGCACCACACACAACCACTTCCTGTAGAGAAAAATGGACAGAGGAGGCACCACACTCTTTCTACACCTTGTTCCAATAGAGTAACATGTTCAGAAGAAGCACAACATTTTCAGGCTTTCTATGCCCATTTCCTGCATAGTAACGTTTACAGAGGAAGCCTGCACAGACTCCCCACACCCATTTCCTGCATAGAAACGGGTACAGAGGAAGAATGCGCAGACTTCCCACACCCATTTCCTGCATAGTAATGGGTATAGAGTGTTAAGATAGTATTTGAATCAAATCAATATTCCTGTTCCTAGTTACCAAAGCGTGAATCCCAGAAAACCTCTGTCATTTCATATAACCAAGAAAAGACGCAAGCAGAAGCGCTATGGTATAGTGGAGACAACTGAAGTCAGTCACACAGAATGTGGTGCTTCCAGTATATCTGACTTGTCTTTGTTCAGCCAGATATTTTATTAAAACTCATACACATTTATAACCAATGAGATTGTTCCACACAAACATTCATTTCTGCCCCGCAACAAGAATGTGATGTAACAGCCAATCAGTATACAGATATATTACCACGTCAGAGTTGACTAACACGGTCAACCCCACAGGCACTTCTTGTTACCATATATGGTTCATATTGATAGCATAAAGACGTTTTTTCTATATTCTTCCCAGTTCAAAGTTTTGCACTCTTTTTCTAGCCTGGTAACGGTGAAACAAAAGACCCTCTCTATACAGAATGTCTGCTTTAAATTAACATTCCATAGTCACACATCCTCTCGAAGGAAGCCTATGTGCACATATTATTGAAAACTAGAAAGAAGGTATATTGAATAAGATATGTATTTGAATCACAGTAGATTTATATATTCATATAGGAAATTAAAAGCCAATTATTTATTTTCACAGAGGAAGCATGTGCAGACTTCCCACACCCATTTCCTGCATAGTAAGGTGTACAGAGGAAGCATGCGTAGACTTCTCACACCCATTTCCTGCATAGTAACACTTACCATCCTTTCGGTAGAAGGAAATCTCCACCTTACGCTCCTCGGATCCCAGCAGAGCCTGGGCAATCTGCGAGACGGCGCTGGAGGTTGTGCGCGGGCCGTACAGGAAGTCGCAGGTACAGGGTCTCTGCATGACCTCGGCGCGGGTGTACCCACACATGCTGCAGAAGCCATCGTTACAGTAAATAACGGCACAGTTCTCCACACGAGCGTTGGCGATGATGAATTTTCGACCTGAAAAGAGAAAAGTTACTCAATAACGTGAACAGTAATGAGGAGGCGGAGTCTATGTTTATTAACGGTGTTACTCATCCAGACCATAAGCATTCCTGCCACCCGTTCCTCTAATACCCTGCCCCTCACACATCCCCACCCGTTCCTCTAATACCCTGACCCCCACATATCCCACCAGTTCCTGTAATACCCTGCCCCCCACACAGCCCACACATTCCTCCAATACTCTGCCTTTTAATAGCGGCTTTTCTTTTTTCTGTAACAGCCCTTTTTATTATCATTCATTGGATCTTATACGTAAATTCCAGACATTTTCTTTCAGGAGTTTTTTTGCAAACAGCGTTTCAAATTTCAAACTTTCAAGCGTACTTTTTTTTTTCTCTTTTATCCCGTTCGTCTGCCTGTCGGCTTTTCCGGCAGCTGCTCTGCGCTGTGATCGGCGGCTCGTTGGCTTTTTCCGGCGTGTTAAGTGTGGTTTCTCAGGCGGTTCCGGTGGGTTTTCCCTGCACTCTGGGGTCCTGCGGTAAATGCTGAATACTCCGCAGGGTGGGGAACTTTGATTCCCCAAAGTGCACCGAAGCGCGGGGAACGAGAGGGCTATGAAAAGTCGGTGACATTTCGGTCCTCTCTGAACAACCCTGAAAGTATTGTGTGGGATGTATTCAAAGGACATCACCATTAGAAGGCTATTAAGCTCCCTGTCTTATCTTATTCAGCTGCCAGCTTTTATCTCCGGTAGCCTGGAGAACACAATACACCCCCTGCTGCCTCATCAAAACATTCCCTCTTCCACCTCAATAACTGTTAAATACTGTAGAAGATAAAGCAGAGCCACCAAGTTAAACTAACCCTTAGATTTTGGTATGTTACATGATGGGAAAAATCCACAAAATGGAAACAGATAAAATATCTAACTTTATTTTTACTTTTTACATGCGATTACTACAAAGAAAAAAAACAGCAGCATTTGTTTTATCATTATTATTATCATCATTTATATAGCGCCAACAGTTTCCGCAGCGCTTTACAATAACCAAAAGGGAACGAAATACATATAAACGGACATAAGATGGAAACAAGAGGTGTAGAGGGCCCTGCTCATAGGAGCTTACAGTCTAGAGGGATTGGGGGTTGAGGAATTTCACTAGATAGCAGGATCATTAGTGCCAGTGGTTTGGGAATGGTGGGGCCATAAAAGCGGCTTCATTCTAGTGTGAGTAGGTGAGCAGAGCTCTCATGCGTTTAAGAAGGGGTTTGTTGATCATGTGTTTAAAAGGTGTTTTTGTTTGTAATGCAAAGTAACCTAGTTACAGTTTATATTCGTGATATTGTCCTTTTAATCAGGTTTGCCGATATTTGCAGAATATCTCTATCTCCACGGACCCTGCAATCTGCTCAGAGATCACTGACCCCAGGAGCTCGCACCTTCCTGAGCCGAGATACTGAGGTTTATATAAACATCTGTGTAACCAAAATATGTCTGCCCCATGACACAAAGATGGCTGCCGCGGCTGAACCAAAAAACGTTAAAAAAAAAACAACAAACACATAAAGGGAATGACCCAAAAAAAATGAGAAGAATTAAAACCAGTCAATCAACCAGCCTTAGGCCTTGTTCACACCAAGCGCGGAGCAGTTGCAGACAGGATCAAAACTACGTCCAATGTATTCCAATGGTATTTTTTGCTCCAGTTCACATCGCAGCGTTCAGGTCCGGAGCAGGTGAAAAAACTGCAGCAAGACCTATTTTACCTGCTCTGGAGCTGCTCTGGAACGCATCAAAAACGAAACGCAATTCAATGCAAAAAACTAACCATAAAGAAAAAAAACTCTATGGTCACCTGTCATGATCTAATCTTTCTTGGTCACTTCCTGTCTGTGGAAAAAGGTGACCTTGTGATCTGGAGAGCAAAGGAACAATGGTGGACAAGTTTTTTGACCCAGATAAATTCATTAGTATGGTGGAAGAGCGCCCGAGCTGGATGACAGCAGCCATTTCCAATACAAGAACAATAGGAACAAGGCTGATCAGTGGAGGTCAGAAAGAAAGGTCAGAGGTAAAAGGAAATGACCTCATAACATTGATAGCTTCCCAAAAAAAACACGCTTTGGAACGCGTCAAAAAAGCGTCTAAAGACTAGCGTGCGTGTGCAGAAACCTGAGCAGATCTGCTCGGCATTTGGGGTGAACAAGGCCTTACAGACACTGGAGCGCAGGACGGGCGAACGGACGCACGCACTGCTTGAATGTACTGCTCGCATGGTCGGCCATTTAATCCAGGTTTCCCAGCATGCACCTGGTGTAGCTGTGTTAGGAGCATGGAGATAATAATTCTGGCGTCCTGTAAACGCGCCTCGTGTCGTCTGCCCTGTGACAGGAAGCAGAAAATGTTAAATGAAAATATTATTCCAAAGCATAAAGTGTTTAAAGGTCATGAAGCGGAGCTGTGACTGCGGCACCCCCCTCCCCCGGTGCGCCCCGACAGGTCCATTTCCTGCAAACGCACGGAGCGCCAGGCCGAGTAACCGCACCTGATGGACATCTCTGTTATTTTATCTCCAGCGAAGGAATTTAAATGTGTACCTTCCCAGTAAACAAACGCCGGCCACGATGTGCGCAGACCAGACCGAGAATCACCGGATCCTATACACAGGCGGACGTGGTCTGGTAAATCTCTGAGACAAAGCGACAAAATCCGACCAAACCTTCACTTAATGAGAACCCCGGGCCCTGACCCGTGGCATTCTGCTCGAGAGCGGGAAACACTGGCACATGAGAGCGGCCTCGCTGCATGCACAGGGAGCATCCCACTGCCAGGAGCCACCACCACCAGATTCACAGGCACCAGGAACATCCTGCTGCCAGGAGCCACCACCACCAGATTCACAAGCACCAGGAACACCAGGCAACCTCCCGCTGCCAGGAGCCACCACCACCAGATTCGCAGGCACCAGGAACATCTCGCTGCCAGGAGCCACCACCACCAGACAACATCACGCTGCCAGGAGCCACCACCGCCAGATTCACAGGCACCAGGAACATCTCGCTGCCAGGAGCCACCACCACCAGGAACAGACAACATCCCACTGCCAGGAGCCACCACCACCAGATTCACAAGCACCAGGAACACCAGGCAACCTCCCGCTGCCAGGAGCCACCACCGCGAGATTCACAGGCACCAGGAACATCTCGCTGCCAGGAGCCACCACCACCAGGAACAGACAACATCCCGCTGCCAGAAGCCACCACCAGATTCACAGGCACCAGGAACATCCCACTGCCAGGAGCCACCACCGCCAGATTCACAGGCACCAGGAACATCTCGTTGCCAGGAGCCAGCACCACCGGACAACATCCCGCTGCCAGGAGCCACCACCGCCAGATTCACAGGCACCAGGAACATCTCACAGCCAGGAGCAACCACCGCCAGATTCATGGGCACCAGGAACACCAGGAACACCTTGCTGCCAGGAGCCACCACCACCAGGAACAGACAACATCCTGCTGCCAGGAGCCACCACCGCCAGATTCACAGGCACCAGGAACATTTCGCTTCTAGGATCCACCACCACCAGGAACAGACAACATCCCGCTGCAAAGAGCCACCACCGCCAGATTCACAAGCACCAGGAACACCAGGCAACCTCCCGCTGCCAGGAGCCACCACCGCCAGATTCACAGGCACCAGGAACATCCCGCTGCCAGGAGCCACCACCGCCAGATTCACAGGCACCAGGAACATCTCGCTGCCAGGAGTCACCACCACCAGGAACAGACAACATCCCGCTGCCAAGAGCCACCGCCACCAGATTCATGGGCACCAGGAACACCAGACAACATCCCGCTGCTAGGAGCCACCACCTCCAGGAACAGGCAACATCCCGCTGCTAGGAGCCACCACCTCCAGGAACAGGCAACATCCCGCTGCCAGGAGCCACCGCCACCAGATTCATGGGCACCAGGAACACCAGACAACATCCCGCTGCTAGGAGCCACCACCTCCAGGAACAGGCAACATCCCGCTGCCAGGAGCCACCGCCACCAGATTCATGGGCACCAGGAACACCAGACAACATCCCGCTGCTAGGAGCCACCACCTCCAGGAACAGACAACATCCCGCTGCGGGGGGCGTGGCTTGGCTGCCGATCGCGATAGCCGCTTGATTTGGGAGCTCCGCACTGACCAGCACCATACAGCCTCACCTCGGCACTCCAGCCGCTCTAATGGGGAAAACAAATAAGCCACCAAGAAGCCTCAGGAGGGTGTGTGGTGTAGCGGCGCCTCGAATTTGCGTTCTTTTCTCCTACCACCGGAGGTACTCCCGGAGGCCGCAGTGAAGCCGGGGGCCTATAGTAGATCTGCCTGCGGATCCGCCGGCGGTCTCACCCTCGCTCCCGGGGCACATGGAGGACACAACCCCGCCAAGATCCCCTGCCAGTGCCCAGGCAGAAGACCCAGCCACATGGGGTGAGTTATTGAGGGCTCTCCCCACACGCGCAGACAAACAGGCGCTACAGAACTCCATAATGGCAGAATTGCATCACATAAGGACGGATGTCCAAGGCCTAGTACATGACAGGGTTGCCTCCTTGGAAGCAGATAATGACACGGCAAGGCACACTCAGACCGCCACGTCGGATTTGCTAGATCTCCACTCAGCCCAAATGAGAAGCATGGCGCAGCACATAATGGATCTGGATAACAGGGGCCGCCGCAACAACCTGCGCCTCAGGGGTCTCCCAGAAACCAAAGAATCTCCAGCTGAACTCAGATTGGCACTCACTAATATTTTTAACTCTTTGATGGAACGACCCGCTGATACCAGGATTGATTATGTCTGAGCCCACAGAGCCCTTCGACCCACGGGGTCCTCCGGGGGGCCCGCCACGAGACATTGTTTGCTGTCTCGCCAACTTCAGCCTTAAAGAGGATTTCTTACGACACTCGCAGAATTCTACACAGTTTTCGTATGAAGGATTACCGCTGCGCTCTATCCTGACCTCTCACCGGCCACTCTGGCCTACAGAAGGGCCCTGAAACCCCTCACGGGTCAACTGATAGCCCAAAAGATCCGCTACAGGTGGAACGTGCCTATCGGGCTGGTGGTGACGACTCCGACGGGTCCATATTTGGTGTCCGTGGCAGAAGACATACCTCCATTATTGGCGGACTTACAACTTCCACCCATCCAACTTCATTGGCCGGACCCCCTTGCCCTATACTCCACACCCCGCGGACGCCACCCCAGCAGGGTCTACCTCAGAGACCCCCGAGGTCTGGCTCTCAGACCCCGAGGAGGCCCGGAGCTGTTGGCTGAACCTCTGTCCCTTTAAATCAAGGATAACGGCCTGTGTTGTTCACATTCGAATGTTATGGCTGGTGGGCCCTATGTTAGCTTGCCTTCCTGCTGGACTTTGCTGCTCGGTGTGTGGGGACCCACACACGTGGTCATGGACCGGTGGCTTTTGGGCGTTCTGATCGCTTCAAGGTTTTTCCCAGAAGTCCCTCTGCACTTGCCGCCTGTGCCACTATCATCGGGACTCTGCCACGTGTCTTCTGTAGTGGCACAAAGATGATACCCCAGAGACCTCGATCTTGATTGTGCGGTGTATGTGGGCTCCAGATTTCGGGACTCATACTAGCCGTTTGGTCTTTGGACCGTTGCTGGGCTGGTACTACAAAGTTGCCTGCCCGCTGTCTCGACAGTCCCGACGTGAAGTCTCAAATATGGACCTCGCGTCCTCCAGGCACGAGGCGGCGTCAATATCCTTTGCTGGTTTATTTAAAGTGCTGCATATCCTTTTCCTTTTTCTTTCTGCTACATGCTGGTTTAAATATGTATTATCTTGTTTGATCACTTGGGTCAGTGCGATACCCGTTCCCTGTCACACTTGGATCCTCGTTTCCGTACGACTGTTTGTCGTGCGGTCCTGATGGTCTTTTGACCAGCTGCCGAGCCGCGTCTCCGCTTTTCCTGAGGTTGAGTGTTCCTCCCCTTCCCTACTCTCCCGGGTGGGTGCTACCCTCGTCTGTGGCGGCTGCCTCGGCAAGTGGTTTAGCTCTTCCCCCACACCTGTGCCTCTTGCCTGTAAATAGTTGTTGTTGTATTCCCCTGTTGACCCCCCCCCCCTGAAAGGGCACGCACTCTTTCACCCGTACTACTTACGACTCTCTCCTCCTTGAGCTTCCCTATGGCATTTAAACAGGCATCCCTGGTACTCCTATCCATCAATGCTAGGGGCTTAAATATCCCGGAGAGGCGATCCACTGCTCTGACTGACTTCCGTAGACACCGGGCCTCAGTGGTGTTCGTGCAGGAAACCCATTTCCGCAGAGGGGCTAGACCTCGCTTCACTGACTCTCATTACCCAACCGGTATGTTTAGCGACACACCGGGCTCTAAATCAAAAGGTACAGCCATTTTATTTCACAAATCGGTCCCTTACCGGGAGACGACCACGCTGACGGATGACAGTGGCAGGTTTGTGTTTACGAAAGGCCAGATTGCAAACGTGTATGCTCCCAACAAAGCACAACACCGCTTTCTCACCAAACTTTTAAGAAAATTGCAGGCCTTCTCAGAGGGCACGCTGATCCTGGGGGGCGACTTTAACATTCCTCTTCATCCATCGGTCGACACTTCTATGGGGCGCTCCTCCCTCCTGACGAACATTCTCCAGTCTATCACGCAAACACTGCACTCCTCACGTCTGGTGGACTGTTGGAGGGCTCTTCACCCCACAGACCTTTTACGCGCACACCTCTACCTCTTACTCCCGTATTGATTATGTTTTTCTTCCTTTCTACCACCTCCCCCTCCTCCTCTCTGCAACAATAGGTAATATAACTTGGTCGGACCATGCCCCCATTATTGTAACCTTTAAATCCCCGACCTTTCGCCCGTCGACCGCAAACTGGCGCCTGAACGACGCACACTTGGCGGATCCGACGCTTTTGGCTGAAAGCAGAATAGTCATGGAACGATTTTTTGTAGAAAACACTGATCAGGAGGTACCCCCGGCTACGGTATGGGAGGCACATAAGTGTGTGTTGAGAGGTCACTACATTAGCGTGGGTTCGGCAATTAAAAAACGTAGGGAGGCCCAGATTTTGGACCTTCATGCCCAGATTGACACAACAGAGCTTCAACATAAACGTACGGGGGACCCTGCCCTACTCCTCTCCTACAGATCTGAGACGCTCCCTGGCCGATATCATGCACACTAGGCATCACAGAGCGTTACTCCGCTCTCAGGCGTTCTTTCACGTACATGGCAACAAGAGCGGTCGACTTTTGGTCAGGCAATTAGCTAAAAAACGTGCTGCAACATATATCCCTAACATTAGAGACAAGAAAGGCAATTTGCATCACCTCCCCACACAAATTATGCAATCCATTACAGATTACTACAAATCCCTCTGTGCAGTCCCTGGCTCCCCTACGGAGGAGGCACGGGCGCAAATCCGCCTAGATATTGACAACTACCTCACCCGCTATCTTAGACGTAAAGTCTCTGCGAACACAGCTGAGCTCCTGGATGAGCCGATCACTGCAGAGGAATTGAGCCTGGCCATCAAGTCCGCACAATCGGGCAAATGCCCGGGACCTGATGGCTTTCCGACCCGGTATTACAAACATTTCTTTGATGTCCTCTCTCCACACTTTCTACGGGCCTTTTAACTCCCTGCATGAGACGAAACCCTTACCCACTCAATCTTTAATGGCCAACATAGTCTTGATCCCAAAGGAATGGAATGATAAAGAACAGTGCTCTAGCTACAGGCCGATATCCCTTCTTAATTGCGACGTGAAGCTGTTTGCCAAAATTATAGCGACTCGCCTGAATCCATACATCCCGTCACTGATACACTTAGACCAAGTGGGATTTGTACCGCACAGAGAGGCCAGAGATAACACGATACGCGCTCTTCACATTATACATGCAGCCCCCAAAGTCCAGGGAGGCCTTCTACTCCTGTTAACGGACGCAGAAAAAGCATTCGACACGGTAGGCTGGGACTTCCTTTTCGCCACGCTCCGCCACCTCGGATTGGGACCCCTGCTCCGCTCCTGGATACAGGCGTTGTACACGGGCCCCTCGGCAAGGGTATGCGTTAATGGTGCATTTACTGATAGCTTCCCTATATGCAATGGTACGCGTCAGGGTTGCCCCCTCTCACCTCTCCTTTTCATTCTTTCTTTAGAATCCTTTTTAGAGGCGGTTCGCAAACACCCGGATATCTCAGGGGTTTCGGGGGGGGGCGGAAACACATAAGGTGGCGGCATACGCAGACGACCTTCTCTTCTTTGTCTCTAACCCACTGATCTCTCTCCCAAACATTTTATCGGTCTTTGAGGAATATCGTAAACTAGCTAACCTCAAGATTAATTTCTCGAAAACCTCTATCTTAAACATTTCGGTCCCATCGCACAGGGTAGTCTCCATGCGCCATACACTGCCCTTTCGTTGGGCGGGATCCCGACTAAAGTATCTGGGAGTGTGGTTGACTGTGGACTGGACCCGCTTATACGAAACGAATTTTGCCCAGTTGATGGCAACTTTCCGCCGCGACCTTAGGGCATGGGACTACCCCCACATTTCATGGCTAGGGAGGGTCTCCGTCCTCAAAATGAATATCCTACCCCGTCTTCTCTACCTGTTCCAAACGCTGCCTATTACCATCCCCCGCTCCTTTTTTGCTACTCTGCGCTCACTGGTGATATCCTATATATGGCGTCGTGCCAGGCCAAGAATTAGTTATGACACCATGACACGTTCTAGACTTCGAGGGGGTTGGGGGTTCCAGACTTCCCCCGCTATTACGCCTCTTGCCACATTCTGCGGGCGGCGGAGTGGACCAGGGAGGGGGTGGTGAAGAGGTGGAAGTCTGTGGAGCAGACGATCCTGGAGGTCCCATTAGCGGTTCACCCGTGGCTGCCTCGTCCGCGGGGCATACGATTGGCGCGCACATCACCGTTCACATTGGTCACCCTACGATGTTGGCATAGGGAAGCGACTCGTTCGGGCCTGACGACCTATCCCTCCCCTTGACCCCGACCACATATTACGATGGGTTCCTGTCACATTTGGGACCGAGATTGTTAGTGGCCTTGACTACCACCCCCATTCCCAGGGTCCACCACTTCCTCACTGGTTCGGGTGCAATACCCCTTGGCTCCCTGCTGGAGGATAGACCGCCTACCTTTTTGCACCACTTTAAATATCGTCAGGTCACTAACTGCCTCCGACGTGCACCGCAACCTCACATGCTTAACCGTCCCCTTACCCACCTAGAACGTACTTGTGCATCACCCTCTCTCCTATCCAATGGGGTGTCCCTAATATACACTCTTCTACGAGATGCATCCTCTGCGATCTGCCCAGCGTTCATGGGTAAATGGGAAATGATGTTGGAATGCACGTTCACGGAGGAACAGTCGTTCGACATATGTGAGCTGACACACCGATGTTCCGCGGACAGCAGAACCCAAGAAACTTCTTATAAACTGCTCACACTGTGGTATTATACTCCTATGTGTTATAGATAATCCCAGTAAGGAGTTTAGGGATTATCTCTAACACAAGTAGTTGAGGAGCCGACCCGTAAAGAGACCATATTGGATTTAATACTCACAAATGGAGGTTTGGTATCGGACGTTGTTGTAGGTGAAAATTTGGGATCTAGTGATCACCAGTCAGTGTGGTTTAATATAAGAACAGGGATGGAGCCGCACCACACAAAAATAAAAGTTTTAGACTTTAAAAAAACAGATTTTTCTAAAATGAGATTTTGTGTGAAGGAGTCATTATCAGACTGGAGGAGTTTAAAGGGAGTCCAGGAGAAATGGGATTATTTAAAGGAAGCATTATTGAAGGCCACAGGCAATTGCATTTGGCTTGTTAGCAAAAACAAAAAAGGGAAGAAACCACTGTGGTACTCTGCAGAAGTGGCCAAAATAGTGAAGAACAAAAAGATAGCATTCATTAATTATAAAAAAACTCAGAGTGAAGAAGATAGGCAAACCTATAAAATTAGGCAGAAAGAGGCAAAGCAATTTATAAGAGCTTCCAAAGCACATGCAGAAGAGAAAATAGCTCAGTCAGTAAAAAAGGGGGACAAAACATTTTTTAGATACATAAACGAGAAAAGAAAAGTAAAACAAGGATTAGTTAGATTAAAAACAAAGGAAGGAAGGTATGTAGAAGAGGATAAAAGTCTCGCTGACTGCCTCAATGAATATTTTTGTTCAGTCTTTGCAGAAGAAAAGGGACCTCAGTTAGGAGGAAACACTAAAGAGACATTTACATATGAGTTTACAGAGGAGGAGGTTCTACAGCAGCTGTCTAAAGTAAAGACAAATAAGTCAATGGGGCCTGATGGGATCCACCCTAAATTATTAAAAGAGCTCAGTGATGTAATAGCAAAACCGTTAACGGGAGTCGTCCCAGAAGACTGGAAATTAGCAAATGTAGTGCCCATTTACAAGAAGGGTAGTAGGGAGGAATCGGAACTATAGGCCAGTTAGTCTTACGTCAGTAGTGGGGAAATTAATGGAAACCATGTTAAAGGAAAGGATTGTTGAACATCTAAAAACACATAGATTACAGGATCAGAAACAACATGGGTTTACCTCAGGGAGATCATGCCAAACTAATCTTATTGATTTTTTTGATTGGGTAACAAAAATAATAGACACAGGTGGTGCAGTAGACATTGCTTATTTAGATTTCAGTAAGGCTTTTGATACTGTTCCGCATAGAAGGCTTATCAATAAATTGCAATCTTTGAGCTTGGATTCCAATATTATATTATTATTATTATTCTTTATTTATAAAGCGCCAGCATATTCCGCAGTGCTGTACAATAGGCACAGTATAGACAGGGTTACAATACATTGAACAACATTTGACAAACAGTACAGGAGGAGATGAGGCCCTATTCCCGTAGGAACTCACAATCTGGGAGGGTTGGAAACAGGAGGAGAGGACTGTAAGGTGAGAGTGATTGATGGTTGCGTCAGTGAGTTGGGTGGTAGGCTTCCCTAAATAGGAATGTTTTAAGGGAGCGTTTGAAGGAAGAGAAGTTAGGGGAAAGTCTGACAGTACGAGGGAGAGCGTTCCAGAGAGTGGGGGCCGCGCGTGAGAAATCCTGCAGTCTATCATGGGAAGAGGTGATGCGGGGAGAAGCTAGGCGCAGGTCACTGTTTGACCTTAGGGAGCGGGCTGGGGTGTATTTGGTGATTAGTGAGGACAGGTAGTGGGGAGCTGAGTTAGTGAGGGTTTTGTAGGTAAGGATAAGGATTTTGAACTTAATTCTGCAGTGGAAGGGGAGTCAGTGAAGGGACTCGCAGAGGGGAGCAGCAGAGACAGAGAGGCGGGTGAGGTGAATTAGCCTGGCGGAGGCGTTCAGGATGGATTGTAGGGGGGAAAGGCGGGACAGAGGGAGGCCAGATAAGAGATTATTGCAATAGTCGAGTCGGGAGATTACCAGGGCGTCTATGAGTTGTTTTGTGGTGACAGCGGTAAGAAATGGCCGAATTCTGGAAATATTACGCAGTTGGTATCGGCAGGAGGAGGAAAGAGACTTGATGTGGGGGATGAAGGAAGGAGCAGAGTCAAGTGTAACTCCAAGACAGCGAACTTGGTTTGATGGGGAGATGGTGATACCCTCCACCGTGATAGACAAGTCAGGAGGTGGGGAGGCATTGGAGGGAGGAATAAGTAGGAGCTCAGTCTTTGACATATTGATCTTTAGGTGGTGGGAGGCCATCCAGGAGGAGATGCCAGAAAAACAGTCACTGACTTTGGAAAGGACAGGGGGAGAGAGATCAGGGGTAGAGAGGTAGATCTGAGTGTCATCAGCGTAGAGGTGGTAATTAAAGCCAAAGCTATTGATGATTTTGCCCAGGGAGGAGGTGTAGATGGAAAAGAGCAGAGGACCAAGGACAGAGCCTTGAGGTACACCAACAGATAGAGGCAATGAGGAGGAGGAGTTACCAGCAAAGGACACACAGAAGGACCTGTTGGATAAATAGGAGTCAACCCAAGCAAGTGCAGTGTCACCGAGACCCAGAGAGTTGAGGGTCTGTAGAAGGAGGGGGTGGTCAACAGTGTCAAAAGCAGCCGAGAGGTCAAGCAGGATGAGAATAGAATAGTGGCCGTGTTTTTTAGCAGTTAGGAGGTCGTTGGTGACTTTGGTGAGGGCAGTTTCAGTTGAGTGTAGGGGACGGAAGCCAGATTGCAGGGTGTCAAGTAGGGAATTGGAGGACAGGAAGAGGGAGAGGTGGTTGAATATTAGTTTTTCTAAGAGCTTAGAGGTAAAGGGAAGCAGGGATACAGGACGGTAGTTGGATGGAGAGTTGGGATCGAGGGATGGTTTCTTTAGTAAAGGGGTAACTAGCGCGTGTTTGAAGGCGGATGGAAAGGAGCCAGTGGAGAGAGATAGGTTGAAGATGTGTGTGAGAGCAGGGGTGAGGGAGGAGGAGAGGGGAGGAATTAGATGTGAGGGAATGGGGTTGAGCGGGCACGTGGTGAGATGTGAGGAGGACAATAAGGAATTGACTTCCTCCTCAGTGGCTGGGAGGAAGCGGCAGAGGGTGGCAGAGGGTGACAGAGGGGACCTCTGGGAGTGGAGGTGGCAGATAACTCCTCAGTGGCTGGGATGTTGCTTCTGATAGTTAGAGTTTTACTGAGGAAGTAGTCTGCCAGGTCTTGAGCGCTGAAGGCAGCTGTGGGGGGAGGTGCAGGTGGGTAGAGGAGGGTGTTGAAGGTGGACCAGAGCCGTTTAGGGTTGGAGGACAGTGTAGATATAAGAGATGAGAAGAAGGATTGTTTGGCCAAGTGGAGGGCAGAGGTGTATGACCGGAGAATAAACTTGAAGGGAACAAAATCAGCTTCAGAGCGGGATTTCCTCCAGGCACGCTCTGCAGTGCGGGAGCATCTTTGCAGGTAGCGAGTCTGGAGGGTGTGCCAGGGCTGAAGCTGGCGGCGTGGGGCCTTACAGAGTCGAAGAGGAGCAAGAGTGTCTAGAGCAGAGATAAGAGTAGTGTTGTAGTGATTAGTGGCAGCATCAGGGCAGGTGAAGGATGAGGTGTGAGGGAGGTGGTGAAGTAGATTGGAGAATTGATGGGGGTCCACAGCATGTAGATTTCTGCGAGTGTGTGTGCGGGGTGGGGGAGCAGGGTGTTTAGGAAGTCCAGATAGGTTGAAAGAGAGAAGGTGGTGGTCAGAGATGGGGAAAGGGCGACAGTTGAACTCAGAAATGGAGCAGAGGTTGGAAAAGACAAGGTCAATAGAGTGACCATCGCGGTGGGTAGGGAGGAGGGAAGATTGTGTGAGTCCAAGGGAGGACGTGAGTGAAAGAAGTTTGGAGGCAGCAGGGGCGGAAGGATCATCAATGGGAATGTTGAAGTCCCAGAGAATTAGGCATGGAAGATTAGAAGACAGGAAGTGAGAAAGCCAGGTAGCAAAGTGGTCAAAGAACTGGGAGGTTGGTCCCGGTGGGCGGTAGATGACTGCCACCCTGAGAGCCAGAGGAGAGAACAGGCGGATGCAGTGTGTCTCGAAGGAGAGGGATGGGGGTGGAGGGAGATGCAGGTAGGTGCAGGTGGGAGAGAGCAGGATTCCGACCCCGCCACCATTTCTCTCACCCGGTCTGGGGGTATGGCTCAAGTGTAGACCGCCATGTGAGAGAGCAGCAACGGAGGCCGTGTCAGAGGGAGTTAGCCAGGTTTCAGTTAAAGCTAGGAGGTTGAAGGAGTTTGAAAGGAAGAGGTCATGGACGGCTGTGAGTTTGTTGCACACAGAGTGAGCGTTCCAGAGGGCGCAGGAGAAAGAGGACAGGCACTGAGGGATTATGGGAATGAGGTTGCTGGGCTTGCAGGGAGGTGATTTATGTGCGATGGAGATAGGATGAGAGGGAAGTATTGGATGTGTTGTGGGGCCAGGGTTAGGGGATATGTCACCTGAATAGAGTAACAGCAGGAAGGTGAGAAAGAGAAGGTGGGAATGGGATTTGTGTGAGTGATTGGCAGCACGAGAGTTAGAGGGAGACCATGTTCTGAGGAAACAAAGGAGATCATGTGAGGCCATCATGTGGGACGAGAGGAGGGAGGGAGAGATGCAGATAGTGTAGGGGTCGGTGGTAGAGGGGCAGGAGTTCCATTTAAGGAGAAAGGTAGAAGTGAAGAGTAGAAGCGTGAGAGAAAGCATGATATGGATGTGCGTTTACCCAGAGTAAAAAGTGGGCCTTGCAGTTCCTTCCTCCAGTCCCGCAACTCCAGGAAATCAACTCTAAACATCCACTTAGGATGCCACTTGGGGATGTCACAAGAGCCACGGCTCAAATGGAGCCAGTCTTAGCTGTTATATAGGGCAGACTAATTGCATTCAGGCAGTTAAACACCTGATGCTGGATGGGCTGTGTCAATATTGTTGAATGGATTAGGCAGTGGCTGAGTGACAGGCAACAGAGGGTTGTGGTAAATGGAGTTTATTCGGCGCAAGGTCTTGTTACCAGTGGGGTACCTCAGGGGTCAGTACTTGGACCCATTCTCTTTAATATTTTTATTAGTGATATTGCAGAAGGTATTAATGGAAAAGTATGTCTTTTTGCTGATGACACAAAGATTTGCAACAGGGTTGACGTTCCTGGAGGGATCAGCCAAATGACAAATGATTTAGGTAAACTAAAAAAATGGTGGGAGCTGTGGCAATTGAGTTTTAATGTGGATAAGTGCAAGATAATGCACCTGGGACGTAAAAACCCAAGGGCTGAATATAGAATATTTGATACATCTGAGGGTTAGGATTTAGGGGTTATTATTTCAGAGGATCTAAGGGTAAGTAGTCAATGTAATAGAGCAGCAGGAGATGCTGGCAGAATGCTTGGAAATGCTGGCAGAATGCTTGGTTGTGTAGGGAGAGGTATTAGCAGTAGGAAAAGGGAAGTGCTCATGCCCCTGTACAGAGCACTGGTGAGACCTCACTTGGAGTACTGTGTGCAGTACTGGAGACCGTATCTCCAGAAGGATATAGACATCTTAGAGAGAGTTCAGAGAAGGGCTACTAAAATGGTGTACGGCTTGAAGGAGAAAAGTTACCAGGAAAGGGTTAATGATCTTAACATGTACAGTTTGGAAAAAAGACGAGACAGAGGAGATATGATAGAAACATTTAAATACGTAAAGGGAATTCACAAGGTAGAGGAAGGGAGTACATTTAAAAGGAAACAAAGTAGCAAAACAAGAGGACATAGTCTTAGATTAGAGGGGCAAAGGTTTAAAAGTAACATCAGGAAGCATTATTTTACTGAGAGGGTGGTGGATACATGGAACAGCCTTCCAGTAGAAGTGGTAGAGGCCAAAACAGTAATTGAATTTAAGCAAGCATGGGATAGGCATAAGGCTATCCTAAACAAAAGATAAATCCAGGTAAAGTATCCATGTAATTGGGCGACTAGATGGGCCGAAAGGTTCTTATCTGCCGACATTTTTCTATGTTTCTATGTTTCTATCCGCTTACACACCTTTTCCCTGGACATCTCCCCAGATTGTTGGCGCTGCTTTGGGGCCCTGGGCTCGGTTATCCACCTGTGGTGGGAATGTCCCCTGATACGCCCATTTTGGTTAAGTCTCCACTCCATCGCCAGCGATTTGCTAGGCACCCCACCACCTTTTACCCCGGCTTCTATGCTGCTTCACCATACCTATATGTCTATAGCGTCTTACAAAAAGACCATCCTGCCCCGCATATTGAATGTTGCTAAGAGCCTGATCCCCTTATACTGGAAGCAGGTCGCCCCACCACCTTTGTGGGAATGGTTCCGCCGGATGGAGGAACTTAGGGCGGTGGAACATTTTTACATGTCGGCCACTGACCAACTTCCTCGATACCCTTTAATTTGGTCCCAATGGCACACACTGTCCACTTCAGCCTTTCTCGCTCGCCTGGGCCAGGTCCCGTCAATGCTCTCTTCCCTCCCCAGACTGTGATCACCTGGCTTTCGTTCTCGCTGTTTTATCACCCTGGCTTCCCCACCCTTTGAATCTGCCTGGGAGCCTGCGTGCCCTGTTGTAATATATGTCAGACTTGCATGTCTACCCTCTTTTACTTACTTATAGCTTTGCATTCTTATGGCATATTGCCACTGTTTGGACCTGCGTGTCCTATTACCATTCTATCTGAAAAACTTAATAAAATTATATTTACAAAAAAAAAAAACATCCCGCTGCCAGGAGCCACTGCCACCAGATTCATGGGCACCAGGAACACCAGACAACATCCCACTGCTAGGAGCCACCACCTCCAGGAACAGGCAATATCCCGCTGCTAGTAGCCACCACCTCCAGAAACAGACAACATCCCGCTGCCAGGAGCCACCACCTCCAGAAACAGACAACATCCCGCTGCCAGGAGCCACCACCACCAGGAACAGACAACATCCCGCTGCCAGGAGCCTCCACCACCAGACAACATGCCGCTGCCAGGAGCCACCACTGCCGGATTCACGAGTGCCAAGAACAGGCAACATCCCGCTGCCAGGAACCACCACTGCCAGATACATGGGCTCCAGGAACCACTGCCGCCAGGAGCCACCACCGCCATATAGATTCATGAGCACCAGGAAGTTGTGGTTCACTTGCTGCACCCCGTGTGGCATAACGGGTACACTCCTGGTGGCTGCTTCGCTCCGAAGGGATTTTTTTTATTCGGTACCAAAAGGCTCCTCTGACGGGCGCAACGTGGGCGTATCAGCGATAGGTCGTGACTAGCGTGCGAGAGTGTTCGCCATTCCCTAAAGTCTGCGTTCGGTCAGTAAAGGGTTTTCCTGGCAAACCTGAAGGTGGCAGCTGGGATTAAACATGGCGGCCTGGAACCTTAAAAAAAGTGTGGCCCCCATCGATAGCGAATACCCCGTTCTCTCATGACAGTCGTCGCCGCACAAAAACATCACCGTGCCATCAGCGTGAGGAACGGCAGGTCCCGATAAATAGAGATCCGCATATCCTCACACGTCACCAACGGAGCATTCCCGGCTTCCCGTAGGATCCTCGTGTGAGTGGGAACATCCCGGACTGTGATAATAACATCTCAGGGGGCTGTAGCGGTTGCTGCAGCTGCCTTACGGATCCTAAAGGCTGAAGTAAGTGGAGCCGGACTAACCTGGGACAGGTGCAGTAACTTCATCACTACACCAGTCACACATGTCAGAAGGCTCTCATCATTAACGGTCTCGGGGATCCCCCGCAGTCGGAGATTACGACGTCTGTGTCGGGCTTCCATAGTCATCACCGCCAATGTCAAGGACCGCACTTGTGACTGTAGATCTTCCATGGTCGTCGAGTGTTCCCGGTGCCCCTCCTCGAAGACATTCAGGCGCATTCCCAAGGCTGCCGAACCAGTAGAGATCAGCGCGATATCAGCCCGCACCTGGGCGAGATCAGAGTGCCATAGTGCCCCGAGGTCCGCATACAGCTGATGAAGGTCTTCCTTCGTGGAAAGCTCTGCGCTGCCCCTTTAACCCTCCCCTCCCCATCATATTCCCTTCCTCTCCGTGCTGCACGCAGTGATTATACTGTACATGGTCTCTAGTTAAAACGACGCTCGCGGCACCTGCACTTCATTTAGAAAAAAACAACATACTTTTTTGTAAATGTTGATTAATCCCCTGCTACAAAAATAAATTTAAAAAAATAGAAATTCAGGGGGTGCAAGAACGCGGTGACCCACACGGATTAGGATTGGTTAAAGTTTAACCTGGAATATGTAAAGAAAAAACATCCCAAAAATCACAGCAGGAAACCGGTCATGCCAGTCCATCACCAGGAGGAAAATAAAGACTCACAAGGGGTTTCACTGGAAAACAGATGATTCGGGATAAATCGAGAATCTTCTCAGAAAGATCCAGAGTGTTGATAAATGATAGCGACCCCAGAAGCCAATCACTGCAAAGCCCTGATATAAGGATCTGGAGCGTCGATAAATGACAGCGACCCCCAGGAGCCAATCACTGCAAAGCCCTGATATAAGGATCCGGAGCATCGATAAATGATAGCGACCCCAGGGGCCAATCACTGCAAAGCCCTGATATAAGGATCCGGAGCATCGATAAATGATAGCAACCCCAGGGGCCAATCACTGCAAAGCCCTGATATAAGGATCTGGAGCATCGATAAATGATAGCGACCCCAGGGGCCAGTGGCGTAGCGTGGGTTGTCAGCGCCCGGGGCCAGCCAAGAATTGTGCGCCCCCCCAACCTGTGGACACGTTATCGATATTGCCACAGCCAGCTCACATCTGGATATTGCCCCAGCTCTCACATGGATATTGCCTCAGCTCTCACATGGATATTGCCCCAGCTCACACATGGATATGCCCCAGCTCACACATGGATATTGCCCCAGCTCACACATGGATATTGCCCCAGCTCACACATGGATATTGCCCCAGCTCACACATGGATATTGCCCCAGCTCACACATGGATATTGCCCCAGCTCACACATGGATATTGCCCCAGCTCACACATGGATATTGCCCCAGCTCACACATGGATTTGCCCCAGCTCACACATGGATTTGCCCCAGCTCATGGAGATATGCCCCAGCTCATGGAGCTATGCCCAGCTCATGGAGATATGCCCCAGCTCACACATGGATATGCCCCAGCTCACACATGGATATGCCCCAGCTCACACATGGATATGCCCCAGCTCACACATGGATATGCCCCAGCTCACACATGGATATGCCCCAGCTCACACATGGATAATGCCCCAGCTCTCACATGGATATTGCCCCAGCTCGCTCATGGAGATATGCCCCAGCTCGCTCATGGAGATATGCCCCAGCTCGCTCATGGAGATATGCCCCAGCTCGCTCATGGAGATATGCCCCAGCTCGCTCATGGATATTGCCCCAGCTTGTGGATATACTGCCCCCCAAGCTCTCATAGATATGCCCCAGCTCAGACCCCAGACCAGACATGGGGCGGCTGTTCGAATGCTCTATCGGCATTCGGACAGCCGCCCCTGGAGCTCCGTCTCCGGCATACTTACCTGCCTGAGCGGCGCAGGGAAAGTTTCCTCGCTTCCGCTCTTTGAGGACCCAAGCCGCGGTCACGTGGGACTCCCACGTGACCGCGGCTTGGGTCCTTCAAAGAGCGGAAGCGAGGAACTTTCCCTGCGCCGCTCAGGCAGGTAAGTATGCCGGAGATGGAGCATCAGGGGCGGCTGTCCGAATGCCGATAGAGCATTTGAACAGCCGCCCAAGCCCGGGCCTCAACTTTTAGGTGCACAAATTTCTTTTGAAATTATGCGCCCCTAAGAAAACTGCGCCCGGGGCCATGGCCCCCCCAGCCCCCCCCACGCTACGCCACTGCCAGGGGCCAATCACTGCAAAGCCCTGATATAAGGATCTGGAGCATCGATAAATGATAGCAACCCCAGAAGCCAATCACTGCAAAGCCCTGATATAGGGATCCGGAGCATCGATAAATGATAGCGACCCCAGGGGCCTATCACTACAAAGCCCTGATATAAAGATCTGGAGCGTCGATAAATGATAGCACCCCAGGAGCCAATCACTGCAAAGCCTTGATAGGAACAGAGAAAATATCTTGGAGTTGCATGGATTGGCCCTTGGGGTCGTTACAGTATATTTAGTGTCTCCCAGTGTCTCTCCAGGTCCTTATTTCAGGGCGTTGCATTGATTGGAGAGACAACAGGAAGATATGGACAGACATGGTGTCACGTCTGCTGTAAGGTGGGTCAGTGCAGTGATATACACAGAGACATTGAAACAGGTGAAATGGGGAGTTTATTTGTATTGTACAGGAATTAAGTGAATGAAGGGTATTAGCAGGAAAGGGGCTGACTGAGGGAAAGCATGGAGGAGGAATGTGACAGACTGACTGTGTGCCTCTGTCAAACTCTAGCTTTCTCCAAGCTGGACCCCAACCAGTGGCGTAGCGTGGGGGGCCAACAGGGCGGTGGCCCCGGGCACAATTTTTTTAGGGGGCGCAAATTTCAAATTTGCTCCCCTAATATTTCCCAGCCAGCTGATCAGCCGCACCGCCGAATCCGGAAGGGAGAAGGAGAATCCAGAAAGGAGTGCTGAGTGTCACGTGACACCGGTGACGCAGCGCGCCGGCACCACGCTTCTCAGGTGGGCGAGAGCAGGAGGCACATGGCAGCCGGAGGGACCAGTGCCGTGCGTAGCTGCGCGATGCGCATGCGCAGATTGACAGGGACTGGAGTGTGTGCTGTCACTGAGGCTCAGCTGAGCTGTCGACACAGGCAGAGAGGAGACTTTCAGCAGATGAGCCGTGCATTTGAACGCCCCTGCGTGTGTAAGTATAGCACGATCAATCCATTCCACATTCTGTGCTCTGCCGCTGTCACTCCGCCCGACCCCCCCGCTGGAAGCTGAGGGGTGGAAGTTGGGGCCCCTTGACGCAGTCAGTGCAGCAGGCATTCGGCAGCTGGAGAGCCTTTTCTTCGCGGCTCTAACCCTCCGAGGAATCGGGACTCCCTCTGCTCTCTCCGTCATGTCTGAGGAGAGGATAGCAGCCGCGCCTAAAAGCTCTGACAAGCACGCCAGGTATGGGGGGGGTGGGGTGAAGCCGGGGCCTCCATCTTTCTCCAGGGCATAAGCGATCTCTCTTTTCCACAGGGTCCTGCACAAGATGCTGCTGGTGGGGGCGTGACTGGCTGTGCCCCATGGGAGTTGTATTAGACCAAAGCAGAAGTCACAGCCAGGCTTTGACATCTTTGGATGGCGGGGTGGGCTTGCATGGCATTATGGGAAATGGTTTGCAGCCCCAGGCACGTCCTCACTGTTACTGAGAGGGCTGGCATAGAGCTCTGCATATCACTAATACGGGCATCTGTGGCATGGAGGAATGGTAGAATGAGGGGAAATGTGAGCATTCCCAGCTCACCCCACTGATTTTAAATATATAATATACTCCAGTGGGCCAGCCTCGGCCAGGCCCGAAGCCACACGAGCGAGGCGGCAGGAGGAGCCCGCCACTTTCAGCTGCCTGGATGTGTGACAATGCCCTAATGGTGGAAGGGAATCAGGGCATGCTAACATGTCCACAGGTTGGGGGGGGGGGGCGCACAATTCTTGGCTGGCTCCGGGTGCTGACAACCCACACTACGCCACTGACCCCAACATCTCAGCCCAAAATGTCCCTAAAAAACACCCGGCACAACCAGTGTTTTAGAATGAAAAACAAGACCAACGGTTTATTTGAAACACATACAGCTCTGTGCATTAAGGGACAATAATTATCCCAAAAGACACGGAGGCGAGTATTATGCTATCTTTTCTTTATTTAAGCCGATAGCAGCAAAGAAAATCTCTCAAATACAACAACAAAAGTATTGAGAGAAAAATACAGTTTAACAATACATAACAATAGCAGGTAATGGTACAGTCCAATCGTCCGGTAGACCGCTCCATAAATTCCCTGGTAACCCTTGGCTCCTCCTCTTTTCTTTGCTGCACGCCGAGATAAGATGAGTATTAGCAGCAATCTCAGTATTGAAATTGTTTGGCAGTGTCACTGTATTTTTATTGTCATATATATAAATTTATTTATTGTCTATATATATATTTTAATTCAATACATTATGGATACACACACTCTGCTTTAGCTTGTGTTTTTATATGTATATATATAGATTTATTGTCAGCCCGTTTAGGGACTTATATGTACAGGGACTAGATATATGTCTTTATTTAAATCATTTGGGGACGGTCTTTATTTTTCGCTTTCCACTGTTTTTATTTTCCCCAGGGAGACGAGTCTGTCTTTGCGGCGGTTTTTCTGTAGTGTTGGCACCTCCTCTGTACCTCCGTCATTAGGAGAGGGGCGGCTTCCCGCCATTGCCTGAGATAAAGCTTGCGGTGACTTACGCATGCGCAGTACGCCGCAGTGGGTTTACCTCGGGAGACATACTGCGTACTAAATGAACCGGCAGTTTTAAACAGCGAGTTTGGTGCCTCCCCCGCAGCTGTTCCTGAGGAGAGGCGCGCCACTGCTCTGAGGTAACGCTCGCAGCGGTTCGCGCATGCGCGGAACGCCGCAGCTTGTTGCCTCAGGAAATTTCCCATGGAGTTAAATAAGTAAAATAAGTAATTAAAAATAAATTAAATAAAATATATAAGTAGTTTATGACTGGCCCGAACCTGCCTGTTGCCCAGGTTCCCTCGTTCTTATGCCCACGTTTTTTCCTCATACTTGGAGTATAATATGGTTAAAATGTCTAGAGAATCTCTCAGCCAGACGTTCATTTATAATTTCCCCAACTTCAGATAGATTTTTATCTAGTGATTCCTGACAGGATAATGAGGTCCCTGAGACTTCAATGAGGGAGAAGAGCAACTCCCAAAAAATATCCCTCATAAAACCTACGTCTACCCGTACTTGTAATGAATTTCCACAGCACATCACTGTGACGAAAAAAGGAGCCAGTTAACTCCGGCTGACAAAGAAAGAGGAAGCGCGCTAGAGGCGCAAAGATACCGGCAGCTCCTCAGAACATTCTAGAGAGGAAGCAATGTCAGATTGTGAGGTGAATTCCTCTGAGCCGGAGTACGATCCGGTCTCCTCTCCTGAGGCCTCACATTCAGTTTCCTCACCTGATTCCACTGATTCTAAAAACCGCTTATTGATCCGGTAGATGCTGTAAGAAATTCAATGTTTGTACCAGAGCAATTAAAACATCCCCGGTCAGTGGAATGGACACACATAGAGCATGTGGCTCCTTATATAGAACAGCATATCCGTATGTCAATGGATAAACAAACCAGAAGTAATTTGAGGGCTGAGTGTCCAGCCCCAACTTTGTCACATAAGCTTAATGTAACCCCGAGTTAGATCCCGAAATTATTCACATCCTTAACCAGTCAAATTGGTCCCGAAAACGGGGAGTAGAGGCACCTTAAGGGGTGTCATGATATATTGGATGATTTTGTAGGTCCATTGGTAAAAATTAATGGATTCGATTGAGGTTTCTCCTCACTAATGAAAACCAGTCCTGTTTGAACACAGGGGCCGAGTACAGAGATTAGGCTGTGTTTTTGGTAACATAACACAGCTTTATCAAGTGAAAAGGAGACGCTCAATTCTCCTCAGGATCCACCCTAAAGTGGCGACCTTAGCGCATAATAAACTGTTGGCGCTATATAAATAATAATAATTATGAGCCTGATTCCAACGCTGAGGGTCTGTTATTTGGAGAAGACATCTTCAAGGAGATGACCGAATATACAGGGTCCTTCTTGACCACAGGTAAGATTTATTTGTTTATTTATAAAGTATTTTCCCAGGAAGGATACATTGAGATTTCTCTCGTTTTCAAGTATGTCCTGGGTTCAAGAAGATTGGTTACAGATAAAGGCTAATATCAGGAACGTTTTCTCGAATAGGTTTTTCATCAAACCTTATTCCACCTGAAGAGGCTCCTTTAAATCCTCTTAACTAGAGCCCCAAAAGGACCCCACCTTTTTTTCCACAATGGACCAGAATTTCACCGTCAAAGTGGTTACAGGGGTTAAAGAAGCTCAGGTTTTTGGTGAGTATAATTTCACACCAACATCCCAAAGCGGAGAATTCCACCCAGTATCAATCTGAAAAAAACACCTAAACGAGTACGTTGTGTACAATCATTTAAAAATGGAAGACATTCTGTCATTAAAAGGAGTTTTATCTCCGCAAGATTGGATGGTCAAAATAAATTTGAAAGACACTTATCTGACAATCCCGATAAACTACAAAATATCGGTCCTTACACGACACAGTCTATCGAATTTATAGGTGTCACCGTAACTACGATGGAGATGTCTCTTTCTCTGCCTTCAGACAAAGTTCAGCTGATTCACAGAGAAATCAGATGTCTTCTATCTGCAGAAGAATTCTCTCTGAGATGGTTAGCTCACCTCCTGGGTCTACTCTCCGCAGCAATACAAGTGGTCTTTACAGGACCGCTTTATTGTCGAGCTCTTCCACGTCTGAAAGCACGATTTCTGCGGAGGGGATGGCTTTATCCAGATTGCATCTCTCTGGACGACGAGTCGAAATTGGAGATGCAATGGTGGCTAAATCATTTAGAGTCATGGAACAGCAAAGCCATCGTCTATCCAACTCCAGAATTGGTCATAGGGTCAGGCGCCAGCAGATCTGGCTGGGGCGCGCTGCGGATCGCTTTCCACAGGTGTCAGTTGGGTTTCCACAGAGATAGGATTGTATATGATTGTTTAGAACTCCTTGCAGGATTGTTTGCTATTCAAGTTTTATCAGGCGTTTCCAGGCGAGTCCCATACTCCTGAGGATAGACAACCTGTCCGCTGTGCATCATATCAACCTTATAGGTGGCCCCAGGTCTAAACAGTTGGCAGAGACAGCAAAATCTTTTGAGGATTTTGCCTGTCTCACAATCGCTCAGTCCAGGCCAATACATTCCAGGGTTCAGCAATGTGATGGCGGACTGGAATTCAAAGTACCTGATAGACTCCAGCAATTGGAAATTAGACGCCAGGGTAGTTGCCAGTTTGTCATCCCTCTGGGGTGCCTTCGCTATAGATTTATTGGCTTCTAGCCTTAATATTCCTTTACCACAATACTACAGTTGGAGACCAGACCCCAGGGCTTTGGCCACAGATGCTCTGGTCCAGACCTGGACACTAGGGACGTTTTACGCTTTCCCTCTATTTATTCTCATTTCAACAGTAATAAGACTAGTACAAGTACAATTAGCTACAATAGTGCTCATAGAACCTTTATGGAGGTCTCAACCATGGTTCCCACACCTCCTGAAACGGTCTGTGGACATTCCCAGGCTAATTTGTGTCCCATCATCCACCCTGGGAGACCCGGAGGAAACGCTTCAGAATTCTTTGGGTCTTCACTCATTACAGTTAATAGTTTGGAGAATATCAGGGGTCACTGGCCTCCAGTCAACATTTCAGATGCATCTGCCTCCTTTTTGTCGAGTTCCTGGGCCCCTCTACTAGGAGGAGATATGGTACCACATGGAACTCATGGGTTTCTTGGTGCATGGAACATCATGTTGATCCCATATCAGTTCCTTGAGTAACTTGTGGAGTTTCTTCACACATATATTTGGGGATGGTAAAGCGTATCGCATGATTAATAACCTCAGGTCAGCGATACCTGCTTCACATCAGGGTTTTATTGGTATTCCTGCCGGGAAGCATCCCATTACATGTAGGTTATTGAAGGGTATACAGTGTAACGACCCCTCGTTCCCGTTATTCTAACATCTGGGATGTCATTCTAGTTAATTTCTGGATAAGTGGCTGAGAATGAAACTCTGTCTATTAACCCCTTAGTGACCGGGCGGTTTTACACAAATCCGTCCTTTAGTGACCGCTGCCGTTTTTACATTTTTGCGTAGTTAGTGTTAATGTTAAGGTCAAATTTTCCTCTTACTCGTTTATTCAACCCACAGCCAGTGAGCCAGTTCACCTATGTGCGCTGCGCTCATTCTGACCATTTTGTGCTAATTATTTTGAGATGACAGCCTAGGTCCTATTTAATTAAACCCCCCCCAGACAAAAAAACTTTAAAAAAAAAATCATTTTTTTAATTTGTTTATTTTATTTTTATTTAAACCAAACCTGGTCATGTTTGGTATCATTGGAAAGGCCATGATCAGGCCTTTCAAATGATGTCAAATATGACCATCTAGCTGCCATGGATCGGGAGATAAGGATCCCCCTAACTCTACATGGCAGCTAGATGGTTAACTGGCCCACTGACATCCTCACACATATGGTGAGGTTGTCAGTGGGTGGGGGGACCTGGAGGCTTGGCTGACATCCAAGATGTCAGCCCCCCCTCCAGGTTTGAATCGCGTTTTGGCGGCGAAATCATTAATGCTATACACATCTGAAAAGGAGAGACTCTCCCCTTTTCAGCGGTGCAAAAAGCATCTCCCTAGCTTCAATGGTTGGGGAGATAGAAGGCTCCGAAGGAGCCCCCCCCTCCCCTCCATTGATTTCCATGGGGACGCCTGCTGATGACGTCACCACGCAGCGTGTCGACGTCATCAACCTCGCCTGCCCATGTAAATCACATGGGCAGGCTTCCTCCCTGCCAGATCGCCGAGGGATCCAGCGAGGGAGGTAAGTATCGGGCGGGAGGGGGGGTTAGGCGCCGCTGACGTACCCTGTACGTCCTGTCCATGGGTCTCCCTTAGACCCGCGGACGTACGTCAGCTGTCCTTAAGGGGTTAAACTGATTTCTGTGAAATTGGCCATTTTACTTTGCTTGATTTCCTGCAATAGAGTCTCACACGTTCGAGCCCTAAACTTAACGGGAAGAAGTTTTATCCGGCACGGGGAGAAATGTTAAATTTTCCTATAGGA
Organism: Leptobrachium leishanense; assembly: GCA_009667805.1. Classification (NCBI taxonomy): domain Eukaryota; kingdom Metazoa; phylum Chordata; class Amphibia; order Anura; family Megophryidae; genus Leptobrachium; species Leptobrachium leishanense. Next base: position 30,045 of record RXON01001763.1, on the reverse strand, counting down.
CAAAGACTTCATTGTCAGAGGTCTTCTATCCAGTTTTGCCACAGCGTCCTGTCCTTTACCCAGTACGTTGTTTAAAATAATATGGAAGAGTTTCTGCCCTTAACAGGTCACTCCAATCCCAACGGTTATTCATATCCTTACGCAAACCATACAATTCTGTAACTTCCACCACACTCGCTGGGTGGGTTAAATGGATCATGTCAGAAGCTGGTGTAGTCATCTCCGTGTTCGGAGCTCATTTATCCCGGAGTGCTTCTGCTGCCGAGGTTTTTTCTTCCGTGGATGTCGTCTTGTAGACATCTTAAAACAGCAGACTGGTCCAGAGAATCCACCTTTAGGGAGTGTTATTTTAAACCAGTGTGTCACGTCACATTCACTAATTAAGCTTTGAACTCGCATAATATGAGCCTCCGTGTCTTGTGGGATAATTCCCAGATTCCCCTATTATCATGACGGGGAATCATAATTATAATAAAGACACGGAGGCGAGTATTATCCCACCCGATAATTGGGTTATTCCCACCCTTTATATTTGGTTATTAGGTTTGATGTTTCAGTAGTCATTACGGATTTTTTCAAACCTTCTTATTATAAGCTCTTGGTGATCTTTAATACATTTATTTTCCGACAGCCAAAACTTCATGTCGAAGCTTTCATTGGATGATGAAGAGTTCTTCCGTTGATCTGTTCGTTGGAGAAGAGCTTGAGCTTCGTGTTGGAGTTTTCCGTTGAAGGATGAATATTCTTCCATGCTTGAGCTTCAAGTTGGAGTCTACGTTGAAGGGTTTTAACCCCTTAGTGACCGGGCGGTTTTACACAAATCCGTCCTTTAGTGACCGCTGCTGTTTTTACGTTTCTGCGCTGTTAGTGTTTACGTCAAATTTTCCTCTTACTCGTTTATGTAACCCACACATATTTTACACTGTTTTTCTCGTCATTAAATGGACTTTATAAAGATACCATTTTTTTCATCATTTCATATAATTTACTATAAAAAATATTGTGAAATATGACAAAAAAAATTGAAAAAACACCACTTTTTCGAACTTTGACCCCCAAAATTTCTTATGTATCAACAACCGTCAAAAAAATTAATTCCTTAGTAGTTTCTAAATTTAGTTCTGAGTTTAGCAATACCCAATGTTTACATATTCCTCGCTTTTTTCCTTATTTTATGCAACAATAAGTGCAAGTAGCACTTTGCCATTTCCAAAGAGTTTATTTTCAAAACTAGTGATAGTGACATTGTAACACTGATATCTGTCACTAATTCCTGAATAACCCTCCACATATACATATTTTTTTAAAGTACACAAATCAAGGTATTAAACTTGGGGTATTTTGACTCTTTCCATGCAAACCATTTTACCACAAATCTATGCCAAGTTTGAGAAAAAAAAAATTTTTGGTGATTTTTTTTTTGAACGCAATTTAAGAATACATGTACTGTGAACTTTAAGGTTTACTGCCAAAGAGCACCCCAAAATATGTTCAGCAACATCTTCTGAGTAAATTGATACCACCCATGTATAGGTATGTCGGGTCATTTGGGGGCTAATAGGCCTTATTTGGGGGGTGCGCATTTCAGTTTTCCAACTTGGAATTTTCACATTTCGTCATCATGCACCCATGTCCTATTTGGGACATTTTTGAAGCCGCCAAAGTAATTTACCCCAATCAAACCATATATTTTTAGAAAGGGCACACCCTAGGGTGCTTCAAAGAGTTGTATTTTAACACTTTCCATGCACTAGCTCTATGTCAAACTTTCAGGTAGTCACTTTTTGGGTTATTTTTTCACACACATTGTACTTTAGGCATGAATTGTCAAATCCAGTTATGGGTTACTGCCAAAAAACACCCCAAAATATGTTCAGCAACATCTTCTGAGTAAATTGATACCACCCATGTATAGGTATGTCTGGTCATTTGGGGGCTAATAGGCCTTATTTGGGGGGTGCGCATTTCAGTTTTCCAACTTGGAATTTTCACATTTCGTTATCATGCACCCATGTCCTATTTGGGACATTTTTGAAGCCGGCCAAAGTAATTTACCCCAATCAAACCATATTATTTTTAGAAAGGGCACACCCTAGGGTGCTTCAAAGAGTTGTATTTTAACACTTTCCATGCACTAGCTCTATGTCAAACTTTCAGGTAGTCACTTTTTGGGTTATTTTTTCACAACATTGTACTTTAGGCATGAATTGTCAAATCCAGTTATGGGTTACTGCCAAAAAACACCCCAAAATATGTTCAGCAACATCTTCTGAGTAAATTGATACCACCCATGTATAGGTATGTCTGGTCATTTGGGGGCTAATAGGCCTTATTTGGGGGGTGCGCATTTCAGTTTTCCAACTTGGAATTTTCACATTTCGTCATCATGCACCCATGTCCTATTTGGGACATTTTTGAAGCCGGCCAAAGTAATTTACCCCAATCAAACCATATATTTTTAGAAAGGGCACACCCTAGGGTGCTTCAAAGAGTTGTATTTTAACACTTTCCATGCACTAGCTCTATGTCAAACTTTCAGGTAGTCACTTTTTGGGTTATTTTTTCACACACATTGTACTTTAGGCATGAATTGTCAAATCCAGTTATGGGTTACTGCCAAAAAACACCCCAAAATATGTTCAGCAACATCTTCTGAGTAAATTGATACCACCCATGTATAGGTATGTCGGGTCATTTGGGGGCTAATAGGCCTTATTTGGGGGGTGCGCATTTCAGTTTTCCAACTTGGAATTTTCACATTTCGTCATCATGCACCCATGTCCTATTTGGGACATTTTTGAAGCCGGCCAAAGTAATTTACCCCCATCAAACCATATATTTTTAGAAAGGGCACACCCTAGGGTGCTTCAAAGAGTTGTATTTTAACACTTTCCATGCACTAGCTCTATGTCAAACTTTCAGGTAGTCACTTTTTGGTTATTTTTTCACACACATTGTACTTTAGGCATGAATTGTCAAATCCAGTTATGGGTTACTGCCAAAAAACACCCCAAAATATGTTCAGCAACATCTTCTGAGTAAAGTGATACCACCATATATAGATTTGTTCTGTTGTTTTTGGGGTGCTACGCCAATCTTTGACATGTGCTTGTCAATTTTCTAATTTGACATACAGTATCTTCTTTGCTTATCTTCTTTTTAGGGGCCTTTTACATACCCCAGTTTTATGAACGTGCATATATTTGGTAAGCTAACACCCCAAAGTATTGTAAATGGAGTGTTTTTATGCTATGGATGCAACCGTTTGCTCCAAACAAATTGATACTGTTTGGTGGTCATTTTTCATTTTCACACCCACATCAGTTTTGGACTGTGATTTAGGAGACACTGTTGTTTGTTACTGCATGAAAACTCTCCAGGTTGTTTTCTGCAAGATCTCCTGAGTACACCCATGCCCCCCATGCATAGGTTTGCCAGGATTTTGGGAAGGTTCAAAACAATTTTTATGACTTTGTCATTGGAGTTGAAATTGAGATTATTTCTTCAGCTAGGCCTAGCTTTGGTTTTGGGTCTACCGCATACCCCAGTTTGAATTATTGCCAGAAAATTGTTTATATTTGTTATGTTGACACCCCAAGGTATTGCATATGGAGTGCTTTGATGCCATGGATGCAACGGTTTTAGCCCAAAACATTTGAGAAGGTGTGTGGTGTAATTTTTCAATTTTCAGATTTTTACGCCCACATTAGATTTGGACTGTGATTTAGGAGACACTGTTGTTTGTTACTGCATGAAAACTCTCCAGGTTGTTTTCTGCAAGGTCTCCTGAGTACACCCATGCCCCCCATGCATAGGTGTGCAAAGATTTTGGCAAAATACAGCACCAATTGTAGAACATAAAAATGTACGAATAAAATGTAAAAGTCTGGTGCAGTAAAAGAAAAAAAAAACTAAACTGAACTAACTAACTAGAGTGTAGAAAAAATAGAAAGGAAAAAAAAAATCACAGATCACGCACAGTGTGATATATCTTGAAACAGTCCCCAAGACACAGACCGGGTTGTCCAGGGCATTCTGGGCAGTAAAAGATTGTGTCTCTCCTCTGCCCCCTTTTGAAACACACCCTGCATCTTTTTTGGGGTTTCTGTTTGCCCTCAGTAGGGGGGATTTTATAAATAAAATGCGTAGCCCAACTCTGTCCCCCATCACCGCCCGGGGAGCAGGTGCATCCTGGTACAAAAGCCCCGAAATGACCTGGAGCTGAAACTGTAAAAAGGACAGCGTCACTCCGGGGTTTGCCTTTTTGCAGAGCAAAAAGGCATTGTGGGTTGCAATTTGCATCAGGTAAATTGCAACCTTTTTGTACCAGGCCCTTGACTTCCGCATAATCTGGTAGGGCTGGAGCAGCTGATCTGCCAGATCAACCCCACCCATATGCCGGTTATAGGCTTTGATGCACACTGGCTTCCTGATGCGCTCAGCTCTGCCACGTACAGAGACCTCCACAGACCTCTCAGTGTGGATGGTGGATAGAAGGTATACATCCTTCTTGTCTCTGTACTTGACCGCCAACAGCTCCTCTTGGCGCAGAGCTGAGGTCTCCCCCCTTTTTAACCGGGTGCGGACAAGCTGTGCTGGGAAACCTACGTGGTTCTTGCGAACAGTACCGCATGCTGCTGTATCAAAACAATACAGCAGCTTGAACAAAGGGACACTTGTATAAAAATTATCAACATACAAGTGGTACCCTTTGTTCATCAGGGGAAAAAGTAGGTCCCACACAATCTTGCCACTGGTTCCCATGTGTTCTGGGCAACCTGAAGGGTCAAGGCTACTATCCTTTCCCTCGTAAACCCGGAAGGCCTGAGTATACCCACTCTCGCTGTCACAGAGCTTATACACCTTCACTCCATACCTGGAGCGTTTGGAAGGAATATACTGCTTGAATCCCAGCCTTCCCTTGTATTTCATTAGGGATTCATCCACGCAGATATTCCTTCCAGGTGTATAAGCTTCTGCAAACCTGGCGGCGAAGTGGGTAATCAGGGGGCGGATTTTATACAGCCTGTCAAACTGGGGATGCTCTCTAGGAGGGCACAGGCTGTTGTCACTGAAGTGCATGAAACGCAAAATATTTTCATACCTTCTACGTGATATTGATTGGGGGTAAATGGGGGTAGAGCAGATGGGGCTACTGCTCCAGTAGGAGCGAATTGAGGGCTTCTTTATGATGCCCATCAGCATAGTAAGTGCCCAGAATTTCAGAAATTCTGACACATCTAGCGGGGTCCATTGCTGCCTTGCCAAGTAGGAGTCTGGCTTCGCAGCACAATGCTGATGGGCATACAGATTTGATTGGGCCACGATGTGGCCCAACAAATCATCCCCCATAAACACCTGCAAAAACTGTGTGGTGGTAAATCCTGCAACATCAATATTGATGCCAGAATTTGCCGTGAAAGGAGGGATATCTGGCCTCTGGCGATGAGGCACTACCCACTCCTCAGCTGGAGCTGTGCGTCTCCTGCTGGCAGGTGGTGACCCAGGATCTGCATCAGAAACATCACTAGATACATCAGCCAGCGTAGATGATGTATCTAGCGACGTCTCTGAGCAGTTGGCGGGGTCGAAATCAGGGTCGGAGTCTGACGCAGATGCCTCAGATTCTGACGCCAGGATGGCATATGCCTCCTCGGCGCTGTACACCCTCTCAGACATTATATATAATAGATTATAAAATTTTATAATTATTATATATAATAAGCGGATTGTTGGTTCTTAGAAGAACCGTTGGGTTTCACAAGAAAATACAAATAAACACCTAAATCTCTCTAAATCACTCTAAACCTGCCTCAATTCTTCTAAATCTCCCTAAAATCTCTCTAAATCTGCCTCAATTTTTCTAATCTCACTAAAATCTCTCTAAATCTGCCTCAATTTTTCTAATCTCACTAAAATCTCTCTAAATCTGCCTCAATTTTTCTAATCTCACTAAAATCTCTAACTTGTCAAATCTGATCTCTCTCTCTCTCGCTCACCAAAACACAAGTGAGGAGAGGGAGGGAGAATCACAGAGGTCAGAGCCAATATTTACAAAATATTGACCTGACCTGACAATTTAGAAATTTTATTTTGATTTTTTTTTACTTCTGATTGGATATTGCTAGCCTGCCTCTCTGATGAGGCAGGCTAGGAACATCCCACTCAGCCCCAAGATGACCCTGCCCTTAGAAGGGCAGCGCCATCTTGGCTGTCAGTTTATTTTATTTTATTCATTTTTATTGATTTTTATTTTACTTTTTTTTTACACTTTTTTTTACTCTGCTGGGTGCCTTGATCCCTCGAGGCACCCAGCAGAGCACCTGATCACTCATGTGATCGTTTTGTACTGAGTGCCACGATACCTCGTGGCACTCAGTACTTCCTGCCGCTACCGGAAGTGATCGCTCGGGGGAGCGATCACTTAGCGGACCGGCGGCAGGTAAGCATATTGCAAGGATGCCTCGATGTCGAGGCATCCCTGCAATATACTCAGAGCAGCTGGAAGCGATCCGATCGCTTCCAGCGCTCTCTAGAAGTGCCGGGCACCTCTCCGGTAAAACCGGATGTTGATCGCTCCCGGGGAGCGATCACAAGGTGCCCCGGCACTTCTCACCCCCATTGCACGGATGCCTGGACTCCCAGGCATCCTGCAATTTTTTTATTGCACTTTATGGACACTAAATACACCGACTGAGGAAGGCTTTTTAGCCGAAACGCGTCTCGGTATAACTTGTCCAGGATTTTATTATTTCCAATAAATTTATTATTTTATATCTTGCATTCGCCACTTTTTCTCCATCTCCCTACTTTTTTGGACATCTGGATCAACTGCTGCCACACCAAAGGGTTTGGGCCTCCACCTCAAGAGAGCCCAAGGCGATATTCCTTGAGCCTGGTATTGAGAGGCTCTACACTCGGTGAGTGTGACCAATTTTATTTCAATTTTCCAAATATACGCACAGAGTTACGCCATGGGAGTGCCGTCTCCCGATTCTCTCTGTTTTATCTAGTAACCACCATAGACGAAAGGAGGGACGTGCCACCCTATATTTGGCCGCAAGCTATCTTCCTTGAGCCTGGATTTCCCTTAGGCTCCAATAAATGTGAGTGGTACATACATCGATTCTATTGAATTATTCCATGTTCAGTACGACCATCTGCACTATTATTGCCTTTATGTTTTATTCCTTTTGAGGGACACCTTAAAGAGAAGATCTGGTATACATACCACAGAGAGGATTGATACACTTGTCTTCAATCAACAACACTCTTTTGAGTATTGAATTGCTGCACTTTTGAACACTCATTTGCACTAATTGACTCATCTTCATATTCGTATTTTTTGCACATTTTTACTCTTTTTCTATTTGGCATTTTTAAAGGACACTTTTATTCATTCATAACTTTACATTTTATTCAATATTAACCAGTTGTCTATTAATCAACTGTTCACTATTGCTATACCAATTCATGCGCCGTATGGTGTTGTTTATCTCCTTGTCTTAGTCTTGACACATATTTTGGTTGTTTTTTATGTGTTTTTACCATACTTTAGGCTGCACTTAACTATTTATTAGTGATCCACATAGCACTTTAATTAATTCCTTAAATCAATAAGCGCCCACACTGTATAGTGTATATCCGTATACACATTTTCTAATCATCCTGCAATGGCGTTTGAGCTGCTGGAAGCGATCCGATCGCTTCCAGCGCTCAAAAAAACCACAGGACGTACCATGTACGTCAGCGGGTCTAAAAGAGACCCGCTGCAATGACGTACATGGTACGTCCTGGGTCCTTAAGGGGTTAACTTCCTGTTGGTGTTTGTCAAAGGATGATTATTCTTCCATGGTTTCCATTTCATTGAAGAAGAGGTTAGCCCGTCTCGCATCAAGAAAAGAGGAGGAGCCAAGGGTTACCAGGGAATTTATGGAGCGGTCTACCAGACGATTGGACAGCAGGGAGCTAGACTGTACCATTACCTGCTATTGTTATATGTATTGTTAAACTGTATTTTTCTCTCTAAATACTTTTGTTGTTGTATTTGAGAGTTTTCCTTTTGCTGCTATCGGCTTAAGTAAAGAAAAGAGAACATAATATGAGCTTCCGTGTCCTTATTATAATTAGGATTCCCCGTCATGATAATAGGGGAATCTGGGAATCCCCCTTCATGAATAAATCAGCAGATCCAGAAACAGCACAATGAGAAGATACATTCAACACAATGGATAATTTATACAGGCAACCTTTATTTTACACTGCCTGCTAGAACCTGGAGAAAGGGGGCGGAGCATGTGAAAACAAAATGAATATATTCTTACAACAAGTGTACACTATACAGAGAGAGGATAGTAATACATAGGATAGTAATACAGAGGGAATGTAGTTAGTTGGGCCATCTCAGACAAAATGCTGCAGGATACCCGGCAGGAAAGAGTGCTGGAAAGAGAGCTGGATCGCCAGGAGAGGGAGCGTGAGCGGCAGCACGAACTCTGGGTGGCTGAGCTGCGAGGTAGGCGGAGGCAGTCTGAGGCCCTGGAGCCTCTGGATTGAGACGATTATGTGGTGCCGGCTGAAGTGCGGACCACAGCACAACATGCCTCTGGCCTCTACCGCCAAGAACCAGAGGATTACTGGCAGACGATTGTGGATGAGACAGCGGTTTCCACCAGTGTGACTCAGGACGGTTGGGCACTTTTAGAGGAGGATTGCCTCGAGACAGGGGATGAACCTGACGTCCCCACGGGAGAGTTGTGGGGATATGGGGCAGAGTACCCAGATTGGCCCCAATGTGCTCCCAGCCAAAGATGGCTGAGGGAGCTTGAAGGCCTGGATATGGCGATGACAGAGGCCTGGGACTGTCCGGCAGAAGGTGCGGACAGTCTGGACGGGACAGAGGAACCTGAGGAAATGGAGCCGGAGGTGCTCCTACATTTTCCCGTCTTGCCTGCCATGGAAGAAGTGGCGTTGTTGCACAAAGCACTGCAGGTGCTAAATTGCCAGGATGAGCCTGGGGTTGCCCATGTCATGCCTGAACAACCGACGGACGGGTCCGGATGGCCCTCTCCATCTCCAACGCAAGTGGAGGAAGCCCTCCCCCCGTCCCCACCAGCGGACACTACTCGTGTCCAACCCCCCAGCAGAAGTGCTGGCTACGGGGCAGAGCACCGCTGGCCTCTGCCCACACCCTAATATAAATCTGGAGAGCCTCGAAGGTGATCTCCAGGAGCTGCCTCTCCAGCAGCCGGTATCCCCACTGGGAGTGAATGAAGCCATCCCCCCTGGGAGTGAATGAAGCCATCCCCCCAGCAGAAGTGCTGGCTACAGGGCAGAGCACAGTCGGTCTCTACCCATACTTTCAACCCCTTGTGCTGGAGGCCTTGGTTGCCCCCTGTTCTTCTCTGATCCTCCCCGCTGCCCTCAAGCAGCAAAGCGAGTTTGTGATGCCGGGAGTGGAGACAGATGATTTTCAACCCCCTGTGCTGGGGGCATCGGTCACCCCATGTTTCCCCCAGCTGCTGACTAGAGCACCAGGAGCGGGTGCAGTTGGCACATTTTTCACACTGTATTTTGATACCCTGAGCGGAGGTACAGGCGGGACCTCTCCCCAGCAGCGAGCCCTTTTTCCAGGAGGGGGTACTAGCAATGTGGTGTACCCACAACGGCCCGGGAGAACAGGAGGGGCCCTCAATGCACTACTAAGGCTGGTTATTTTCCCGAGCCAGGACAGCTGGAGAAGAGTGGGGGCTCGCCTCCTCCAAACAGACTATGGACCCAGGTATGGACTATTGCTCCAACGACCCTTCGGTCGACCCGTTGGGGTCCAACCATGGTCGTTGGACTCCTTTGGGGAAGGGGAGATAGCGCTCCTCACATCAAACCAAGACTTTTATTTCCAATGGCGAAAACCCCAAAAGACAAAGTCTTTCCCAAAGCAATTGCTTATGTTCAGTTATATTGTGTGATTTTAAATGTATTGTAAATTGCTCGGTTTTAGTTAAATATACTTCTATTTCTTTAGGTAAATGTGTTTTTTTTTTAAAGATACAACCTGCAGCTAGTATCAAATGCTTTCTTTAGTATAGAATGTAGGTTTGAGTAATTCGTGGATTATGCAAAAGTACTTTCTCTTTGTTTATCTGTTTACATGTCTGAAAGGTTGAGAGTCACCATTGTCTCAGCCACCCACTATCTGATTCCCTTTACAATGGGTTATGTAAATCACTGAGTGTGGTCACTGTGGGGTCAAGACTTCATCTGCATAAAGCCAGTGGACCTAAGAGGACCTGAAGGAAGCCTGCAGTGGTCTTGGAACCAAGCAATCAGAACTGTTGGGGTGGGCGGGAAGTTTGAATGTGCATTGCTGTATTTTGTATAAATATCCGGTGAAATCTTCCATAAAGAGAGAATCCTGTGTGAACATACAGCTCGTCTGGTGTCTCATTCAGCTACGCTACCATCTACAAACACCCTCAGAAGGCACGGAGAGGCCTTCTGGAAATGCAAAGAGGCTCCAAGGCAGAGGTTCAGACCAAGCAGGTCTGGAGCTGCAGATCAGGCTGCTCGAGGCACTGAGCTCCAAGCAACTCAGAGGCCGGGCTGATCTTGGTAAGGGGGTGTCTGGAGAGCCAGGACTGATGGAGAGAGTGAGGTTTCCATCACATAGGAGTCCCGGGAAGCTCGGAGATAGGAGTCCCGGGAAGCTCAGAGATAGGAGTCCCGGGAAGCTCAGAGATAGGAGTCCCGGGAAGCTCGGAGATAGGAGTCCCGGGAAGCTCGGAGATAGGAGTCCCGGGAAGCTCGGAGATAGGAGTCCCGGGAAGCTCGGAGATAGGAGTCCCGGGAAGCTCGGAGATAGGAGTCCCGGGAAGCTCGGAGATAGGAGTCCCGGGAAGCTCGGAGATAGGAGTCCCGGGAAGCTCGGAGGTAGGAGTCCCGGGAAGCTCGGAGATAGGAGTCCCGGGAAGCTCGGAGATAGGAGTCCCGGAAGCTCGGAGATAGGAGTCCCGGGAAGCTCGGAGATAGGAGTCCGGGAAGCTCGGAGATAGGAGTCCCGGGAAGCTCGGAGATAGGAGTCCCGGGAAGCTGTAGAGGCTTCAGGTTGCTCAAACTTGGGGAGTTGCAGAGTTATGCAATGATGAAGCTCTGGGTGTCTCTCCATTAAATAACACACAGGGCCAATTTCATGAAGCACCGGAGTTTGCTGCAGATCTTGCAGGGAAAGCCAGGACTCAGGGGCATGGTCTGAAAGGTGCTGCTGAGGTAGTAGTATTCATGGGAAGGTAGCACCGCTTTTGGCCTTCTTGAAGCCATGGAGGGGTGTACTCTGCTCTGATTGTGTTATATCACATCTCAGCCAGCAGAGGAGCTGTTTATTATAGTGTCAATGCATCAAACAGACACAGGAAGACACCGATATTCCAGTACACCACATACTATATCCCCTCCAGGGGTGTGAAAATTTTAAAAAAAAATTACTTGTCCAACGGACTAAGTAGTAGTCCAATCTACTTGTCCCCTCAGGACGATCTACTTGTCCTGCTAAGAAAAATAATTTCAACAAAATAGTGGTTAAATAGAGGTCTTTATTCATAACAGCGCGCACATAATTTGAGTTAGAATGCAAGCTGTATTAATTAAATACATATAAATTACTACCCATTTAATCCGAATAGTTTCATGCCCAGATACATATATACAGACCAGATCATGCCCACTCAAGATACATAAACAGAGACAGCCAAAATCATACCCACAGATATACATATATTTCAGACCAGATAATGCCCACATATATAGACCTCAGACCAGATAATGCCCACATAATACATATTTGTAGACCTCAGACCAGACCCTGTAATCGCTAGGCAGGCTGGCTGGCTGGCTGTGGCTGAGCAGAGTCGGCAGCTCAGCCGACTGTCAGAGCGGCGTGAGTATAACGTGCGCTATGGCGCTCACACTGGAGAAGCGTAGTTCGGATCGTAATGGACAGATTTGTCTGAGACAAGGTTACAGAGCAATAAGTGTTATAAGACCTGATCTCCCAAGCTAGGGAGTAAATGAACAAGCCTGAGTAGCACCTAAGCTCAATTAGTCGAGACCAAAAGACCACTTAGACATATCCTGGAGACATGAGCATGGCTAGGGATCAGATAAGCATTGGCATTCTCACATTTGTTTTCAATCAAAGGTTTGTCGCGCTTGATGAATTGTGCAGACTGCATGGCAGTCACAACATTGGAAAACTTGGTGTTTATGCTGAAACCAAACACTGCAGATAACAGGCCCCTGTAACAATCATATGATCTCAAGACTAGGCAGACATATACACAATCGGATGCCTTGTGATTAGGAATCAGACCGGATTGGGTAGCCACCAGAGATCATGAGCTAGAGGTGAGTTGGCCAAGAAGGCGGGCAGAACTCCAAACAGTACACATGCGGTAAAACATAAAACCACTCAGACAAAACACCAATGGGGATAATCAAGAGAATCGTCAGTCAAATGGAAAAGAGCCGGGTCAGTAACGTACGCAGGGTCCTCAGACAAACACAGGTTGGCAACTGTTTAGAAGGGATAGGAAACATAAGAAAGGGGGTGGAGTGTGTTTATATGTAAATCAGGATTTAAAGCCTAATATTACACAACTGGAAAGCGATGAGGGAAATGTGGAATCCTTATGGGTAAATATTTCGTTGGGGAATAAACAGGGAAGTCAACTATTGGTTGGCATATGCTATAAACCACCTAATATAGATAATGATGAGAAGAACAACTGTTAGAGCAAATTAGGAAGGCTGCAGATCATGGTAGCACTTTAATTATTGGAGATTTTAATTACCCGGACATTAATTGGGATAGTGGGACTAGTAATTCAGCAAAGGGAATCCGGTTCCTGAACATTTTAAATGATACCTTCATGTCACAACTGGTAGAAACACCAACTAGAGAGGATAACTGTCTGGACCTGGTTATAACAAATAATGTGGATCTTTTCTCAAAATTAATGTAAAGGAACAGTTGGGAAATAGCGACCATAATATGGTGACTTTTGAAATAAACTCAAAAAAAACACATTCATAAGGGGCATGCTAAAATATATAATTTTAAAAAGGCCAACTTTATTAAAATAAAGGAAGCTCTCAATGTCATTGACTGGCAGAAACTCTTTCACGGGAAAAACACTGAGGATAAGTGGAATATCTTTAAACTAACACTAGAAAAGTACACGTCACAATATATTCCACTGGTTAATAAATATAAAAGAAACAGACTGAAACCAATGTGGCTTAGTAGGAAGGTAACTAAGGAAATGAAAAATAAAAAGAAGGCATTTAAAGTTTTTAAATCTGATAAATCTGAGGCATCCTATAAAGCATATAGGGTAGCCAATAAAGCATGTAAAAATGCGATTAGATGGGCTAGACTAGATAATGAAAAAGAAATAGCCAAAGAGAGCAAGACCAACCCTAAAAGATTCTTTAGGTACATAAATTCTAAAAACCCAAGAGTGAAAATGTAGGTTCACTAAAATCTGAGTCAGGATTATTGTTAACTGAAGATCAGGATAAGGCAGAAATTTTAAATGATTATTTTTCTTCAGTATTTATCAAAGAGAAACCTATAACAGGAGACATGAAATTCATTAATAAAAACTTACTAATACAAAGTGACTGGTTGACTCAGGACAAGGTTTTACAGAAATTAAACAATATGAATGTTAATAAAGCCCCAGGGCCAGATGGAATTCATCGCGAGTACTGAGAGAGCTATGTGTTGAAATATGCAAACCTCTGTTCTTAATCTTTCAAGATTCTTTTATTTCAGGAATAGTACCAGAGGATTGGAGAAAAGCTGACGTGATCCCTATATTTAAGAAAGGTTTAAAATTTGTGCCTGGGAATTATAGACCTGTGAGCTTAACATCTGTGGCTGGGAAAGTATTTGAGGGGTTACTAAGGGATAATATTCAGGAATTTATTGGGAGGTATAATGTAATTGGCAAAAATCAGCATGGTTTCATGAAACACAGATCATGTCAGACTAACCTAATTACGTTCTATGAGGAAGTAAGTAGAAGTATAGATCAGGGGGTCGCAGTGGATGTGATTTACTTAGATTTTGCCAAAGCTTTCGACACAGTTCCACACAAAAGGTTACTATTTAAATTAAGAAAAATTGGTCTAGATGAAAATACTTGTTCTTGGATAGAAAACTGGCTAAAAGATAGGGTACAGAGAGTGGTCATAAATGGTACATTTTCAAGATGGACACCAGTGGTAAGTGGTGTCCCTCAGGGGTCTGTTATAGGACCAATACTATTCAATTATTTATAAATGACCTTGAGATAGGCATTGAAAGTCATGTATCAGTGTTTGCAGATGACACAAAGCTAGGAAAAGAAATACAATGTGAGCAGGATGTTACTTCGCTGCAGAGGGATTTAGATAGATTGGGGGACTGGGCACTTAAATGGCAGATGAAATTTAATCTAGATAAATGCAAAGTTATGCACTTTGGAGTGAAGAACACACAAGCAATTTATACCCTAAATGGTACGGAGTTAGGGAAATCCAAGCAGGAGAAGGATTTGGGAATAATCATAGACTTCAAACTAAGTAACAATGTGCAATGTCAAACAGCAGCCGCCAAGGCCAGCAAAGTACTTCATGCATTAAAAGGGGAGTTCACTCACGGGATGAAAACATAATTTTGCCTCTGTATAAATCAATGGTCAGGCCGCACCTTGAATATGCCGTGCAATTTTGAGCACCTGTCTTAAAAAAAGATATTATATCGCTAGAAAAAGTGCAGAGACGGGCGACTAAATTAATAAGGGGAATGGAAGGGTTAAGTTATGAGGAAAGACTAACAAGCTTAAACCTGTTTAGTTTAGAGAAAAGGCGCCTTAGAGGGGATCTGATAACCTTATATAAATATATACGGGGCCATTATCAACCATTGTCTGATAACCTATTCATTAACAGGACTATACACAGGACACGGGGTCATCCATTTAGACTGGAAGAAAGAAAATTTAGCTTAAAGCATAGGAAGGGTTATTTTACGGTGAGAACAATAAAGCTGTGGAATTCTCTGCCTGTTGAGGTGGTTGGGTCAGAGTCTGTACAGACTTTTAAAAAGCGACTGGATGACTTCCTGCAGACACAGAATATTAAGGGTTATAATATTTAATATGTGGGTAAAAGCTTCTTGATCCAAGGAGAAATCTGACGCCATCTGGGGTCAAGAAGGAATGTTTCCCAGTGTGTTGCATATTGGCGAGCATTTCAGACTGGGTTTTTTGCCTTCTTTTGGATCAACAGCAGTAGGTTATGTGGGAGAGGCTGAACCCGATGGACGCATGTCTTTTTTCAGCCTATGTAACTATGTAACTATGTAACTGGTAATCAGAATGCGTAATAGAAAGCAGGCGATGCGGGAACAATACTCCACGTCAGGGCGCTGAGCAACCTCTCGCGTCCTGCTGTAAACCGGGCGGCTCCTCGTGACCACGCCAGGTCCTACCCCCTCAGACGCCAGACGGCCATTGACAAGTGTTGGCACCAGACCAGCCAGCGACATGGAATGATGCCCAGACCCCCCAGGCAGCGCTGCATGGGCTGAAGACGTAACAGTGAGGCTGCTGCCACTAAGCTCCGCGATGTAAGTGGGAGAGATCTACAGCGCCGTGTGCCGAAGCTCCTGCCCCTCTCCTCATTGCGCCGCTCAGGGAGAGAGAGGAAGGAACGTCCGTGAGAGTGGGAGTTACTTCCACTCTCTGCGCTCAGTGTACAAAGCTTTGTATCCCGACGGCGCTCGTCTGCCGGGAGCAGTCCGGCGGGCTTCTTGCCCGCCAGACTGCATCTCAAAAATATCTACTTGTCCGGTGCCCGGATCTTCATGTCCCGGGCGATATAATTTCAACACCCCTGCCTTCCCCCACTCCATTAACTATTCCAGGGAATAAATCCCTTAATACTGTTGCCTCGGGGTCCACTTTGACTTTGATCTCTCCTTCAGTCACTCACCAAATCGTGCTACTTTTACGTAAAAAACATTGCGCGTCCGTCCCTGTCTTAATCAGGACTCTGCTAAAATGCTTATCCAAGCTCTTATTATCTCCCACCTTGACTACTGTAACCTCGTGCTCTCTGACCTTAAGAGATCCCAAATTCTCCCTCTACAGTCTAATGAACGCCTGTGCCTGACTCATCCACCTCACCTCCTACCTCTCTGTCATTCTCTATACTGGCTCCTGTTTCTATCAGGTTCCTCCCCGACAACTAATAGACTAGTTCATGTATGCAGAATGACTAGCCTACACTTCCGATCCTTGAGATAGTCGGCAAGGCTACCTATTACCAGAAACCAGAGGAGGAAGCTTAGGGACACACATAGGGTTAACAGTAGGGGTGGTCATAAACCTGAGGCCAGGACACTCTTGAGCCAGAGAGACAGGGTTAATAGCACAGATAACCAGCAGAGGTTGATAACAGAATAAGGCACCAGAACATTAATAATTGTATCGCCAGGGTAGTGTGTCAGCCGTATGCCAGAGTCGTTTGCTAGAATGGGTAGAAGGGAAGCCAAGGGGTTAAAAGCCAGAAGGGAAGTCAAACAAGCAATGGTCATACACAAGATACAATTCAGAAAATACGAACGAGCACTGAGAGGAGGTAAAACCACGTCAGGGCAACGAGGAGGCCTGGTCTTAAACCCGGTGGGAGCCGCATCACAGCGCGCCTGACCCGCAACCACGAGAGATCCTCTTATCAGTCAGCACCCGACCTGCGAGCAGCGAGGAACGTGCTGCCAGGCACTGACTATGGCGTGACCATTTCCTTTAGAATCCAATTCATTATATTGGTGCTCACGTACAAATTCCCCCCCCCACAACATCAGACTCTCCACGTCTCTCCAGTCCTTCAAGAAGTCTCTGAAAATACATTCACTCCAGGATTCCCCCTATTGTACATTTCCTGCTTCATCTTCCCACCCAGCCCACACACATCCCGATACTTCACATACTTTATTAACCCTAACCTAGTTTGTCACCCCTCTCTTTAGATTGTAAGCTCTGGAGCAGGGTCCCATCTCCTACTGTTCTGTGTGTTTAACCTGTATGTATATTTGTTATTCTGTGTCATCCATTGTACAGCGCTATGGAAGTTGTTGGGGCTTAGTGGGCAATAAGAGACAGACAGACACACAAAGTTAAAGACAGACAAACTGCGGAAAAGGCAGACAATTCGAATGACAGATGCGAACACGCATCAAGAGGCAGACTCACAGACACACAGACAGATAGACAGACAAAGAGATAAAGGAAAACATGGCCGGCGAGACAGACCGTCATTTAAATGTAGAGAAGATTGAGAGACAGACATGATAAATGACTGATGCGAGACAGTGACCGTGACAGGGACAGACACACAGGCAGAGACAGACGAAGACCTAGAAAGTCTGTTTCCATCCCTCTGTCTAACAGAGACACAAGCTGCACAATGAGACATTGTCAATCACCAGCAGAAACGTGAGATGCAGCAGCTAGTGACGCAGCCGACAAAAAGAACAACGCTGGGAAAGAAACCGAGGGAGCCCTGAAACAGTCACAGGATCCATGAACCACGGAGCCCCACCCGGTCTGACAATACAGGGTCCATCACACATCGTGCCCCTACCATCCAACTGAACAAGGATCCTTCACACACACTGTGCCCCCTACCATCCACCTAAACGAGGGTCCTTCACACACACCGTGCCCCCTACCATCCACCTAAACGAGGTCCATCACACACCGTGCCCCCTACCATCCAACTGAACAAGGATCCTTCACACACACCGTGCCCCTACCATCCAACTGAACAAGGATCCTTCACACACACTGTGTCCCCTACCATCCACCTAAACGAGGGTCCATCACACACCGTGCCCCTACCATCCAACTGAACAAGGATCCTTCACACACACCGTGCCCCCTACAATCCACCTAAATGAGGGTCCATCACACACCGTGCCCCTACCATCCAACTGAACAAGGATCCTTCACACACACACACCGTGCCCCCTACTATCCACCTGAACGAGGGTCCACACACACACCGTGCCCCCTACCATCCAACTGAACGAGGGTCCTTCACACACCGTGCCCCCTACCATCTAACTGAACGAGGGTCCTTCACACACACCGTGCCCCCTACCATACAACTGAACAAGGGTCCTTCACACACCATGAACCCCACTGTAACAGATCTCTGTGCCCGAACAGGGTCACATCTGTCAAATCCTGCTTCCTCACTGGACAACCAGGTTCTCCTCGTGACTCTCATGCCTTTCTCCAGTACCTTAGCGGCAGCTTGAATACAGATGCACGTAGAGAGCCTGACTAGCACCCCCAGAAATAAGCCGAAGTTGTAGACCTGGAGCCTTTCGTTGGCACAGCGAGCAGAAGTTAGCGGCTACCCAAATCATGAGCCGTGACTTCAAGCTTGGTCAGAATAGGACTGACTGCTTATTCACACACACACAGATACAGTCAAGGACCAACACATTTGCATACAACCAAACAGATAACATCACAGATCAGATAACTACACAGGACCAAACAATTTCCTTGGATTTCCTAGGAGGAGAAGGGGGGCGGGAGAAAGCAGGTAAAACCAAAGGAATTTCTTATAGAGAGAATGTACACAAGAGAGAGAGCAGGTAGTAATACAGAGATCTACACTATACAGAGATAATTGAGGGAATGTACACAATATACACAACAGGAGACTCTACAATAACTACATAAGGGAATAACACACAGACATCAGAATAACTTTAGCTTGCCGGGGGGCGTTTAAAACCGTGAAAAACCAAATATATTTAAAAGGTCCACCAGTTCCCCCAATAGTCTGTTTCACGGGCCATAGTCTCTGGGCAGGAGGCTAGCCCACGGCCCCCTCCAGATGCCCAAGTGACGGTAGGTTCCCTCACATTCACCATCCAACTAAGCAAGGATCCTTCACACACAGTATCCCCTACATCCAACTGAACAAGGGTCACGTCTGCCAATGCCGCTTCCTCGCAGGACCCCCCCGTGCCTTCCTTCAGCCTTTAGAGCCTGCTAGCACCCCCCAGAAATAAGGCGACGATGGAAATCTGTGGTCTGTCAGGGTTAGAATGAATGGCCTCCAGTTCAGTAATAGTCTTGGGTTTGTGGCTGCATCCGCCTTCTTCAAATGCCAGAGATTTTCTTTGGGTTTAAGTCAGGTGACGGTGATGGAGACTGCAGAATCTTCCAGGACCTGTTCTGTAACAACGTCTTGGTGGAATGTGATGTGTGCTTGGGATCATTGTCCTGTTGGTGGGTCTAGTGACATCCAGGCATCAGCTTCCTCACAGACAGCATAATATTTTCTCCTAGGATCTCCGAGTAATTCAATGGATCGGTCTTGCTTTCCACATGCTGCAGGTTTCCAGTACCAGAGGATGCAAAGCAGCCCCAGAGCATCACAGAGCCACCAGCATCTCCGAGTCACCCACTACCACGGGCATCACTGAGCCACCAGCACGAGCATCTCCGAGCCACCCACTGCCATGGGCATCACTGAGCCACCAGCACGAGCCTCTCCGAGCCACCCACTGCCACAGGCATCACTGAGCCACCACCACAAGAATCACCAAGCCACCCACTACCATGAGTGTAAGCGAGGCACCATCACAAGCATCACTGAGCCACCATGAGCATCAACAAGCCACCCACTGCCATGAGCGTTACCGAGTCACTGCCACCATGAGCATAACCAAACCACCCCCCACTGCCAAGAGCACTACCAAATACTGATAAATATGTATCTGGCGCCACACAGTGGACAATTGCAGTAATTGGAACAAACTTTAGCAATAATTAAAACAAATTAAAAAGCAGTCCATATGTGTAAATCAGCAGCAAAATCCCTCTGCATGGCAGTATACCTCTAACCACCAAATAAACAATATGGTTGGCAATTGCAGCGGATGATGCATTTCCTTCCAATAAGGCAAAGTAATTTTTGGTCTCTTTATCTTTAATAAGTCCTTTATGGTCTTCTTGCCTCAAAAAGAACACAGGACAGAAAGAAAAAAGTTGGTGCAGCCAGTTATATTGGTTAGATTTCATCCAGTTAAGAAAAAAAAACACCTCACATTTTTAGGGGTCACCCCTCGGACACCAGATGTATGGGCAGCCAGTATATATAAAAGAGGTACCGGATCCCCTCTCCTTTGGATAAATGTCAGTGATGTAACCTTGCTTCCAATCACCAACAGGACAAGGATAAAAGTATAAAGTAAATTAAATAAAAATGATATAATACACCACTGAGCGCTACCAAGCCGCCCACTACCACAAGCATCACCGAACCACTCACTACTACTAGCAGCACGGATCCACTGCTATGAGCATTACCGAGCCACCACCAGGAGAATCACCGTTCCACCCAATACCACGAGCATCACCGATCCACTGCTATGAGCGTTACCGAGCCACTGCCACCATGAGCATCACAAAGCTACCCACTGCCATGAGCGGCACCGAGCAGCTGCCATTCTTACCTGTAGGCACAGTGCTCTGTTCAGTGTGTGCTTCATTCTTCTTCCTCCAGACATACCGCTGATCCACTGGGCTGAAAAGATCCAGATAGTTTCATGGCTCCAGTGGACAGAATCCAACCCCCTGTGGTTTATGTTTTTCTGAGCACATCGAAGCTGGCGCCTGTGTTTTGGGGTCAGTAGTGGTGAACGCCTTGGCGTTCTGGCATGGAAACCTCCAACATTTAATACTCGTCTTACTGTGCAAACTGAAACCTCAGCACCTGATGCCACCAGGTCTCGCCACAGGTCTTTGCCGTCACTCTAGGGCTTTTCTCAGAAATCCAGTTGCAGCTGGGTGATCGTTTCCACGTGGTGGAACCACTGCTCCTTTAACTGTGAACGTGCAAGCTGTGTGTCCAGCGGCGTCTCCAGGGACATTCAGCACCTTCGCTCTCGGGATTTCTCTGTGAAGGTGAGGATTTCGTCTCTTAACTTTCCGGATCATTCTGTCGTCTTGGCCATATTTCTAACACGCAGTCACACGTGGCGCTCCGCAAACCCCGAGCAAGTGCAGGTGCGTCATGTATCCAGTTTGCAGCCAGTGAAGCCCTTGATTTGCTGCATCGTTTGCGCTCGAGACGCTGGGTTTGTGGATTTCTGTTGCTGTGAGGGATCAAAGTCAGGGGGTTCAATAATTTGGAGTTGGCAGAATTCATTAAAAGTTGACTTTTCAGTTGAATTTGGGGAAATCAATTGCGGCTTTTGTTGTGTGGAGTCGTTTCAGTCGCTTGTTTTTGGACAATTTTGAAGAATTTCCAATACAACTGTATTAAATGAACCCGGCGTCGTCGCCGATGATCCTGCGCCAAGTGCCAACCTGGACCCCAACCACTTACCACAGACAAAGCAGGATTTAAGAAATAAAATGTTACTGCCCCCACAGCTTGCCCTGCCCACACCTCACCCTGCCCCCCCACAGCTTACCCTGCCCCTGCTGCCCTCACCCACACCCTGCCTTCCCCCTCCTATCTGTCCCATTCCTCATGGCAAACTGACCGGCCCCTTCAGATTCCAGCATCACCTAACAATGAGAACACAAACACACCTCCCTGGCTCGTCTGGAAGCGTCACCACCTCTAGCTGGATGTCCTCACGCGTCTGACCAATTCTGGCCAAAACTGAAATTCCTAAATCTTCTGCCAAACCCCCCCCCCCACCTCTCTACTCGTTAATGGAAAGAGCGTCAGCCGACACCTTGAGATCGATGCCTGGCGTGACTTTATACTCTGACTTTGACCAAATCCTGGCATTTTCACCTTAAAACACTGCTCGTATCCGCCTATTTCTAACGCAAGATGTGGCTACGGTGCTCGTCGTGCGCATAGTGTATCAGCAATCTGTACCGAATGCTCTGCCCCCTCCTATCTGACCAGCCGCGTACCATGTCCCCTCCTCTCTGACCCTCCTGTACCGCGCCCCCTCCTACCCAACCGGCCACATACCGTGTCCCCTCCTCTCTGACCCTCGTGTACTGTGCCCCCTCCTACCCAGCCAGCCGCATACCATGTCCCCTCCTCTACCACGCCCCCTCCTACCCAACCGGCCACATACCGTGTCCCCTTCTCTCTGACCCTCGTGTACCGCGCCCCCTCCTACTCAGCCAGCCGCATACCATGTCCCCTCCTCTCTGACTCTCCTGTACCGGGCCCATTTCTGATGTAAGGAGTCGGTCACGGTTTGCGTCTGTCCTGCCTAGAGATGTAACAAGTCTGGAAATTTAAGTCATAGAAAAATTAAGATATAAATTTTCAGAAAAATAAAAGATAATCTCAGCGCGGAATAAAAATTAATTCCGGCGAGGAGCACAGGGACGTATCGTCATATCGTTACACTGTGTGGAGCACATGGACGTATCGTCATATCGTTACACTGTGTGGAGCACATGGACGTATCGTCATATCATTACACTGTGTGAAGCACATGGATGTATCGTCATATCGTTACACTGTGTGGAGCACATGGACGTATCGTCTTATCGTTACACTGTGTGGAGCACAGGGATGTATCATCATATCATTACACTGTGTGGAGCACAGGGACGTATCGTCATATCGTTACATTGTGTGGAGCACAGGGACGTATCGTCATATCATTACACTGTGTGGAGCACATGGACGTATCGTCATATCATTACACTGTGTGGAGCACATGGACGTATCATCATATCATTACACTGTGTGGAGCACAGGGACGTATCGTCATATCGTTACACTGTGTGGAGCACAGGGACGTATCATCATATCGTTACACTGTGTGGAGCACAGGGACGTATCATCATATCGTTACACTGTGTGGAGCACAGGGACGTATCGTCATATCGTTACACTGTGTGGAGCACAGGGACGTATCATCATATCATTACACTGTGTGGAGCACAGGGACGTATCATCATATCATTACACTGTGTGGAGCACATGGACGTATCGTCTTATCGTTACACTGTGTGGAGCACAGGGACGTATCGTCATATCGTTACACTGTGTGGAGCACAGGGACGTATCGTCATATCGTTACACTGTGTGGAGCAGGGACGTATCGTCATATCGTTACACTGTGTGGAGCACAGGGACGTATCGTCATATCGTTACACTGTGTGGAGCACATGGACGTATCGTCATATCGTTACACTGTGTGAAGCACAGGGACGTATCGTCATATCATTACACTGTGTGAAGCACAGGGACGTATCATCATATCGTTACACTGTGTGGAGCACAGGGACGTATCGTCATATCGTTACACTGTGTGGAGCACAGGGACGTATCGTCATATCGTTACACTGTGTGGAGCACAGGGACGTATCGTCATATCGTTACACTGTGTGGAGCACAGGGACGTATCGTCATATCGTTACACTGTGTGAGCACAGGGACGTATCATCATATCGTTACACTGTGTGGAGCACATGGACGTATCGTCATATCGTTACACTGTGTGAAGCACAGGGACGTATCATCATATCGGTTACACTGTGTGGAGCATATGGACGTATCGTCATATCGGTTACACTGTGTGGAGCACAGGGACGTATCGTCATATCGGTTACACTGTGTGGAGCACAGGGACGTATCGTCATATCGGTTACACTGTGTGGAGCACAGGGACGTATCGTCATATCGGTTACACTGTGTGGAGCACAGGGACGTATCGTCATATCGTTACACTGTGTGGAGCACAGGGACGTATCGTCATATCGTTACACTGTGTGGAGCACAGGGACGTATCGTCATATCGTTACACCTGTGTGGAGCACAGGGACGTATCGTCATATCGTTACACTGTGTGGAGCACAGGACGTATCGTCATATCGTTACACTGTGTGGAGCACAGGGACGTATCGTCATATCGTTACACTGTGTGGAGCACAGGGACGTATCGTCATATCGTTACACTGTGTGGAGCACAGGGACGTATCGTCATATCGTTACACTGTGTGGAGCACAGGGACGTATCGTCATATCGTTACACTGTGTGGAGCACAGGGACGTATCGTCATATCGTTACACTGTGTGGAGCACAGGGACGTATCGTCATATCGTTACACTGTGTGGAGCACAGGGACGTATCGTCATATCGTTACACTGTGTGGAGCACAGGGACGTATCGTCATATCGTTACACTGTGTGGAGCACAGGGACGTATCGTCATATCGTTACACTGTGTGGAGCACAGGGACGTATCGTCATATCGTTACACTGTGTGGAGCACAGGGACGTATCGTCATATCGTTACACTGTGTGAAGCACAGGGACGTATCATCATATCGTTACACTGTGTGGAGCACATGGACGTATCGTCATATCGTTACACTGTGTGAAGCACAGGGACGTATCATCATATCGGTTACACTGTGTGGAGCATATGGACGTATCGTCATATCGGTTACACTGTGTGGAGCACAGGGACGTATCGTCATATCGGTTACACTGTGTGGAGCACAGGGACGTATCGTCATATCGGTTACACTGTGTGGAGCACAGGGACGTATCGTCATATCGGTTACACTGTGTGGAGCACAGGGACGTATCGTCATATCGTTACACTGTGTGGAGCACAGGGACGTATCGTCATATCGTTACACTGTGTGGAGCACAGGGACGTATCGTCATATCGTTACACTGTGTGGAGCACAGGGACGTATCGTCATATCGTTACACTGTGTGGAGCACAGGACGTATCGTCATATCGTTACACTGTGTGGAGCACAGGGACGTATCGTCATATCGTTACACTGTGTGGAGCACAGGGACGTATCGTCATATCGTTACACTGTGTGGAGCACAGGGACGTATCGTCATATCGTTACACTGTGTGGAGCACAGGGACGTATCGTCATATCGTTACACTGTGTGGAGCACAGGGACGTATCGTCATATCGTTACACTGTGTGGAGCACAGGGACGTATCGTCATATCGTTACACTGTGTGGAGCACAGGGACGTATCGTCATATCGTTACACTGTGTGGAGCACAGGGACGTATCGTCATATCGTTACACTGTGTGGAGCACAGGGACGTATCGTCATATCGTTACACTGTGTGGAGCACAGGGACGTATCGTCATATCGTTACACTGTGTGGAGCACAGGGACGTATCGTCATATCGTTACACTGTGTGGAGCACAGGGACGTATCGTCATATCGTTACACTGTGTGGAGCACAGGGACGTATCGTCATATCGTTACACTGTGTGGAGCACAGGGACGTATCGTCATATCGTTACACTGTGTGGAGCACAGGGACGTATCGTCATATCGTTACACTGTGTGGAGCACAGGGACGTATCGTCATATCGTTACACTGTGTGGAGCACAGGGACGTATCGTCATATCGTTACACTGTGTGGAGCACAGGGACGTATCGTCATATCGTTACACTGTGTGGAGCACAGGGACGTATCCAGTGGTGTATTTTGGCCTAGGCCAACAAGGCCTAGGGCGGCACTTTCCAGGGGGGGGCGGCGGCCCGCATTGGTAGCCGCACCCCTAAAAAAAAATAAAAAAATTTTTTTTACTTTTGCAAAATATTTTGCCAGGAAGGATACATTGAGATGTCACTAATTTTCAGTATGTCCTGGGTAAGCAAGGCCTAGGCTTTCACTTTCCAGGGGGCAGCAAAAAACCTCACCACTAAATGGGTTACTCACAGAGCGCCGAAATGACGCCAACATTTTGGTGTTCTGTTGTTCCCTGCCCTTCGGGGAATAAAATTTCCCCACCCTGCAGTGAATTCACCGCAGGGTCCCCATAGTGCATGGAGTCGGCCGCTGAATGCTGCCACCGCAAACCAGTGGCCTGCTGTTTTCAAAAGAACTACTGAACGAAAATGTCTGGAATTTACATAGAAGATCCTATGATTGATAATAAAAAGTTCAGTTACAGAAAAAAGAAAAACCGCTATTAAAAAAAGGGGGGGAAATTTTGCTGAAAAATTACTAAAAAAGGTACAAAAAAATAAATAAATAAATAAATCAATAAAGACTTTTTACTGCAGATTAAAATAATAAATGATTTATTAGATATTGCATAAAAATGGGAATATTTTTAACATTGAAACCTATGGGGTTCGCCTGAATAAACCTGCTGATTGAAACCACCGAATATCAGGGTATTTCACTGACATTTCTCTGCTGTTTGGTGTTCTCTGAATAGATTAACCATTACTTCTCTATGGGGATTTGCACTGCCTTCAAACAGCAACGTACTTGCTGGCAGTTCGCCAAACTTGTGTGTGAGCATATCACAGAGCAGTGGTGTACTTAGGGGAGTGGCGAAGGGCGGGCCGCCCCAGGTACCAGTGATTATTAGGGTGTCATTAGGGGGTACTAGGAGGTGCCACTGTCACTGTGAGCTGTGTTCTCAAACAATGAGCAGCGGAGCAGGACATTTGCATTAGGAATAAAATCAAATAGAATAAAAATCTGATGCACTCATACACACCGCACATTGCATTGCTGTGAGTTTTATTGCTGTGAATTCTGATACGCTGACACACACACCGCACATTGCATTGCTGGGAGTTTTATTGCTGTGGATTCTGTGATACACACTGCATATTACTGTGAGTTTTATTGCCCTGGAGCTCTGGGATATGCTCATACACAGTGCACATTACTGTGGGTTTTATTGCTGTGCAGCTCTGTGATACACTCATATGCAGTGCAAGTTTCTGTGGATTTTATTGTTCAACCAATTAGAGCGGCTGTGATCCAGTATACTTGACATGCGTGGCTGTTCTTTGTAAAAATGCTTGAATTTAAACATTTCATAATTTTATTTATCTCAATAGATACATTTGAAATGGTATACAAAATATACAAGTAGGCACTTGGTATCCACTTTTAATATAAAGAGAGGAAAAGGCGGAGCTTAAAGAGGAAGGGTGGGGATTAACCAGGAAGAGGTGTGCCCTTGACAGGAAGGGGTGCCTCAAATTTAAATTAGGGGGTGCACGAGTTTAGTCAGGTCTAGGGCAGCACAAAAACTAAATACACCACTGGACGTATCGTCATATCGTTACACTGTCTGAAGCATATGGACGTATCGTCATATCGTTACACTGTGTGGAGCACAGGGACGTATCGTCATATCGGTTACACTGTGTGGAGCACAGGGACGTATCGTCATATCGTTACACTGTGTGGAGCACAGGGACGTATCGTCATATCGTTACACTGTGTGGAGCACAGGGACGTATCGTCATATCGTTACACTGTGTGGAGCACAGGGACGTATCGTCATATCGTTACACTGTGTGGAGCACAGGGACGTATCGTCATATCGTTACACTGTGTGGAGCACAGGGACGTATCGTCATATCGTTACACTGTGTGGAGCACAGGGACGTATCGTCATATCGTTACACTGTGTGGAGCACAGGGACGTATCGTCATATCGTTACACTGTGTGGAGCACAGGGACGTATCGTCATATCGTTACACTGTGTGGAGCACAGGGACGTATCGTCATATCGTTACACTGTGTGGAGCACATGGACGTATCGTCATATCGTTACACTGTGTGGAGCACAGGGACGTATCGTCATATCGTTACACTGTGTGGAGCACAGGGACGTATCGTCATATCGTTACACTGTGTGGAGCACAGGGACGTATCATCATATCGTTACACTGTGTGGAGCACAGGGACGTATCGTCATATCGTTACACTGTGTGGAGCACAGGGACGTATCGTCATATCGTTACACTGTGTGGAGCACAGGGACGTATCGTCATATCGTTACACTGTGTGGAGCACAGGGACGTATCGTCATATCGTTACACTGTGTGGAGCACAGGGACGTATCGTCATATCGTTACACTGTGTGGAGCACAGGGACGTATCGTCATATCGGTTACACTGTGTGGAGCACAGGGACGTATCGTCATATCGTTACAAAGTTACCCAACATGCAAAGATACGTTGGGTATAAGAGTGCAGCCAATTAGTGAGTAATCCACACGTGCCAGCATGGCCAAGACATTTTGGTAAAGCTGGTTTGTTGTGGCAGTGTTTGCAGTTGTGGTTCTGTTTTGGCCGTGGAAAGAAGTTCTATGGACGCCAATCTAAGCATTTTGCAGAGAGGGGAAAGAAACCCCGATGTACCAAGAAATGTATGGGCAAACACCGCGCAGTGCCAGGGAGGGTAGACTAGGGGAAAACACCGTGCAGTGCCAGGGAGGGTAGAGTATGGGCAAACACCACACGGTGCCAGGGAGGGTAGAGCGTAGGCAAACAATGCATGGTACTCGGGAGGGCAGAGAATGGGCAAACACCACACCATACACAGGGTCCATCACACCATGCCCCCTACTATTCCACTGAACGAGGGTCCATCACACACACACCGTGCCCCCTACTAACTACTGAGCAAGGGTCCATCACACACCGTGCCCCCTACTATCCCACTGAACGAGGGTCCATCGCACACCATGCCCCCTACTAACCCACTGAACGAGGGTCCATTGCACACCATGCCCACTATTAACCCACTGAACTATGGTCCATCACACACACACGTGTCCCCAAACCCAATGAACGAGGATCCATCACACACACCGTGCCCCCCACATCTGACCACACTAATAGAAAGTGGATTCATCTTCTGACCAAACTAACGCAGGAGAGCACATATCACACGGCCTAATCAAATGCGTTACATCACATAATGTGCTCATCAGACGACGTGTGCGGGATTAATCACTCCTGACCACAGTGAGCGAGTGCACTGCCATCACGCCTAATATATAAATATATATATATACAACCTCCAGACTAACCGAGTCCTATACACCGTGCACCCAAGACTCCCCATGCACCATTACAACACCGACCACCTGAGACTTCACCATATACTGCACTCTGCCGAAGACTAAATTTACTGTGAGGATCTAACACCACCCAAAATATGACACCTAAATCTGCACCCCCCTACCAAAGTAACCATGAGGTACAGTCAATAAGAGCCTGCACCCCCATCTAACCAAAATAACCATGAGGTACGGTCCATAAGTGTGCGCCCCATTTAACCAAAATCAGCCCCCCTCATGACAAGCCCAGTGAGCCTCATACTTATCTGTGCCGCAAACTACTTACTTTGTCCCTCAAACTTGCGAATGATGGTGTCCAGGAACGTGTTCTGAGGGGCGACGTGACCTCTTCGGACTGGCATTCTTATCCAGTGGGCATGTCCTCCTCACGGGCACTCAGCATGGACAAGCAAAACACACGAAACAAAGATTTGGGGTGCCACTTGCCAAACTGGATGTGTAAATCCTGGATGTACGACAGGTGCGCCTTACAGCGGGCAGATCCAAGATGAGCCACGGAGGAGACGAGGTGAGAAGGTGTCCTCTCTCCAGACCGCAAAGTACTCCAGTGTTGTCCAGGAACAAAGAAAGGCCAAAGAATGGAGGGATGGATCCGCAGACGGTGGCAGCCGCACCCTTACCGTTACCCTATGCCCATGATCCTCACTTGGCTCATTGGTGTCCGAGCCACCCGTCAGCACCGGCAGCGATGTGATGGCGGCTGGGCTTGGGAAGGCCTTGTGGGGCTGTCTTCTCCTGTTACCCTGAGAGACATGCACCTGTCACTCGCCTTCATGCACCTGTATTCAAATCATGCACAGGCTGTGCTGCTGCTAATGTGCAGCAAACCCCGTCCAAACACGTGTACAATGAGGACTTAACTCCTTGTGTGCTGCAAGGGTCGGCAATATGGGGGGTGGAGAGGGACAGAGGCAACCCCCTGCTCCGGGTCCAATCGGCAGGTAAGTGACTGACGGACGTGTAGTCACAGCAGGTTATGGTTACGCCAGGTCGCGCACACAACAGGTCCGTATCCGTCAGTGTATACCAGCAAGATACGAGCGCAGGGGTCCACGGCCCCACGCTGGGGGATACACATAGACCTCAGGGGCC
>RXON01001762.1:0-69540 GCA_009667805.1 Leptobrachium leishanense | reverse complement strand
GCAACATGAATATATGCGTATTTTGAGGGGATACCCCCCCCCAACAATGTCACATAATCAGGAACATGTATAAAAAAACATTCAACACCCCCAGGGCTCATGTACAGTATATCAATAGCATGTCACAACAAAAGGATCGTAATAGAGAGAGCGACGTCCAACGGCATTTATTAGAACTCACAGAATCCTTACTGGGAGGTTTATTACTGTGCAGCTCTGTTATACACGTCCCAAATATATGGAGGAACCCCTAAAAAGTCACCCGTACACCCTGAATATATGGAGGAGCCGCTAAAAAGACACCCGCACACCCTGAATATATGGAGGAACCCCTAAAAACACACCCGCACACTCTGAATATATGGAGGAACCCCTAAAAACACACCCATACACCCTGAATATATGGAGGACCCCTAAAAAGACACCGCACACCCTGAATATATGGAGAACCCCTAAAAAGACACCCCACACCCTGAATATATGGAGGAGCCCCTAAAAAACACACCCACACACCTGAATATATGGAGGACCCCTAAAAAGACACCCGCACACCCTGAATATATGGAGGAACCCCTAAAAGACACCCGCACACCCTGAATATATGGAGGAGCCCCTAAAAAGACACCCGCACACCCTGAATATAGAGGAACCCCTAAAAACACACCCGCACACCCTGAATATATGGAGGAACCCCTAAAAAGTCACCCAACACCCTGAATATATGGAGGAGCCCCAAAAACACACCACACCCCTGAATATATAGAGGAGCCCCTATAAGACACCCGCACACCCTGAATATATGGAGGAACCCCCCTTTTCTCTCAGCTGTCTATGGGAGCAAACAGCCCTGGACATGTAACATTGTGGTGAGTGTGCACAATGCATTGTGGGTCAGGCCTCCTCCATCACCTGACCTGCACGTCCCTCACCTCACACGTGGTTTCCACATGGAGACAATCCCTACTCTCCCATTTGTCCTCTAGGAGGAGAGGCGGTGAGGCCAGTACTCCTACTCCACCAATCAACGAGCAGTCTCGGCGAAACGTCACTCGTTGCTGAGCCCAGAGGCCGGTGGGCGTGTTTCAGCGATCCAGGGAACCTGGAGTTTGACGATGTCGCCAGATTTTCTTAAAGCCACAGTGTCCAGTTTAACATTTTTAGAAGAGGATTCCAAAACTCCGGCCTCCACGAGGTTTATGGCCTAAAATTCCCTGAATTCATTGAGTGCAGTAAATGGTTAGAGGGTCATGGGAATTCAGCAACACCTGGTGAGCCTCCATATAGCTCCCCAAATCGCCCATACAGGGCCGCCGCGACCCAGGAGCTCCCCGAATCCCCCATACAGGGCCGCCGCGACCCAGGAGCTCCCCGAATCCCCCATACAGGGCCGCCGCCGTGACCCAGGAGCTCCCCAAATCGCCCATACAGGGCCGCCGCGACCCAGGAGCTCCCCGAATCCCCATACAGGGCCGCCGCGACCAGGAGCTCCCCGAATCCCCCATTACAGGGCCGCCGCGACCCAGGAGCTCCCCGAATCCCCCATACAGGGCCGCCGCGACCCAGGAGCTCCCCGAATCCCCCATACAGGGCCGCCCGACCCAGGAGCTCCCCGAATCCCCATACAGGGCCGCCGCGACCCAGGAGCTCCCCGAATTGCCCCATACAGGGCCGCCGCGACCCAGGAGCTCCCCGAATCCCCCATACAGGGCCGCCGCGACCCAGGAGCTCCCCGAATCCCCCATACAGGGCCGCCGCGACCCAGGAGCTCCCCGAAACCCCATACAGGGCCGCCGCGACCCAGGAGCTCCCCGAATCCCCCATAGGGCCGCCGCGACCCAGAGTTCCCCGAATCCCCCATACAGGGCCGCCTCCGCGAACCCAGGAGCTCCCCGAATCCCCCATACAGGCCGCCGCGACCCAGGAGCTCCCCGAATCCCCCATACAGGGCCGCCCGACCCAGGAGCTCCCCGAATCCCCCATACAGGGCCGCCGCGACCCAGGAGCTCCCCGAAACCCCCATACAGGGCCGCCGCGACCCAGGAGCTCCCAAATCCCCATACAGGGCCGCCGCGACCCAGGAGCTCCCCAAATCGCCCATACAGGGCCGCCGCGACCCAGGAGCTCCCCGAATCGCCCATACAGGGCCGCCGCGACCCAGGAGCTCCCCGAATCCCCCATACAGGGCCGCCGCGACCCAGGAGCTCCCCGAATCCCCCATACAGGGCCGCCGCGACCCAGGAGCTCCCCGAATCCCCCATACAGGGCCGCCGCGACCCAGGAGCTCCCCGAATCCCCCATACAGGGCCGCCGCGACCCAGGAGCTCCCCAAACCCCCCATACAGGGCCGCCGCGACCCAGGAGCTCCCCGAATCCCCCATACAGGGCCGCCGCGACCCAGGAGCTCCCCGAATCCCCCATACAGGGCCGCCGCGACCCAGGAGCTCCCCGAATCCCCCATACAGGGCCGCCGCGACCCAGGAGCTCCCCGAATCCCCCATACAGGGCCGCCGCGACCCAGGAGCTCCCCGAATCCCCCATACAGGGCCGCCGCGACCCAGGAGCTCTCCGAATCCCCCATACAGGGCCGCCGCGACCCAGGAGCTCCCCGAATCCCCCATACAGGGCCGCCGCGACCCAGGAGCTCCCGAATCCCCCATACAGGGCCGCCGCGACCCAGGAGCTCCCCGAATCCCCCATACAGGGCCGCCGCGACCCAGGAGCTCCCCGAATCCCCCATACAGGGCTGCCGCAAACCCAGGAGCTCCCCGAATCCCCCATACAGGGCCGCTGCGACCCAGGAGCTCCCCAAATCCACCATACAGGGCTGCCGTGACCCAGGAGCTCCCCAAATCCACCATACTGAGCCACCTTACCCAGATAGACTTTATCTTGTTGTGATTATTATTCTCCGCTTTGGAGCTTTTCTCTTTCATATTATTGTGGATCTATGAGGTTTCTCTGCTCGATCGGCTGACGGAGGTTACATGTGTCTGGCTACCCGGCAGCTTTCCGCAGGGTCACCTGCTCGTGTATATGGATCTCCTTTTCATGCCAGACACATCGCGTCTGCTCCTCCTGTTCACTGCGGCACCGAATTTGTTGACAAAGGTTACGGAGACTTTTAATATTGTCGTCCTGGTTGTTTTTCGCTTTATGTATGAATAAAAGTTACGTTTTATTTCATTTTTCTATCAGCAGCGCAGTATCCCTCTATGCAGCGCAGTATCCCTCTATGCAGCGCAGCATCCCTCTATGCAGCGCAGCATCCCTCTATGCAGCGCAGCATCCCTCTATGCAGCGCAGCATCCCTCTATGCAGCGCAGCATCCCTCTACGCAGCGCAGCATCCCTCTACGCAGCGCAGCATCCCTCTATGCAGCGCCGCATTCCTCTATGCAGCGCCGCATTCCTCTACGCAGCGCAGAATTCCTCTATTCATTCAGCTTCACAAACACACTGATATTTTACACAAATTCCATGTAACGGAGGCCCCTGTATCAGCGAGGCCACAGGCGACTGCCTTTTTTGCCTATTTATAGGGCCGCCTGTGCCGCAGCATTGTGATGCGTGGATCATTCGCACGACACGTGTACAGATACAAAGAAATATCTATTGTATATCCAGATTTATTTAGCTGAACTTTTTTTTTTTTTTTTTGGACCCGGCGGATCCTCACATTTTAGGCCAAGATAAAGAAAAATGCAATGGGGGAACCTAAGCCTATTTACATTGTAATATGAGGGGGGGGGTCTAACTCGCGCCTCCAAGACTTCAAAGAGCGGCTCCTGTCCTGTGGAACGACCCACCTCACCCCAGCAGACTCTGCCCTAATCTCCGGTCATTCAAGAAATCTCTGAAAACCAATTTTTTCCAGATTAGCGAATCACATTCCTGACTAATCCCCCTCGCCAGATCATTATAGGTTTTGCGGCTTGTGTTACTGCCCTGCTCGTCAGCATTTCTAAACACAAATACCAGACCTCCTGACCACCAGCTCCTCCTGTGCCCCTTCCCCAGACTCCTTTAGATTGTAAGCTCCTGCGAGCCGGGCCCTCTCCTTATACGTTCTTAGGTCTTCTTTTCTACATGACACGTTGAGATAAAGGCGTCTCACCAGCTCCTGTCCCTTTAAATGAGAAGGAATGCAGCTAGGCTAAAAAGACTACATTTCCCTGCATGCCCTGCGCCTGGCGCTGAGGTTCCAGCCCTCTCTGTGTGCTGCAAGAGGTAAACAAAGTGAGAGTCAGTCAGTGAGTGCAGCCTGCACCCTACCTGCACCCTCGGCTGCAACTCCCTGGCCCATCATCCCTCAGATTCAGCCAAACCCTGTCTGCATTCACCGAAAAATCTGCTTTTTAGCTTCTTCCCCCGACGTGGCCTTTTATTATTTTCTGCTCCAAGAAGCACAATCCTCCCCCCTTAGCTGAACCCAGTGAGGGCCCCGGGCCTCGACCAAAAAAAAAAAAAAATCTTACAAATCCGCTCAATTTAACATTTTTTTTGTGCAGTATTTATCCCCCCCCCCCCCCAAAAAAAAATTGAAAAGAGGAAAAAAATTCAATACATACATTTTTGATTCACTTTTAAAACCATACGCCGTATAGATCAGATTTCGGGGCGATCATGGATTGCGTGCAGATGCTGAATATCCAGAGGCTTTTAGAAGCGGCCGAATATCTGGAGAGACGAGAGAGAGGTAAAAAAAAAAGATTTAACATTTTATTTCACGAAATCATTGGAATTAATGGCGGAATCGGCGTATTACAGCAGGAGAGCCGTTAGCCATCCGACGCAGAACGTTGCGGAGCGTGGAGGGGTTAATTTTGCCGCTCAGCCTATGGGTTTTCTGACTTCTGGTACCTTTCCATTTTCCCAAATAAAAAATGGTTTGAACATGCGTGGGGGGGGGTGCTGCGTTTCCTCCGGGGGGCCGGCGCACAACTTTATTAAATTGTTGTTTTTTTTTATATATTATTGTCTATTTATTACATAAAATATAGAAGAAAAAAAGACGAAATAATAGATTTAAAAATCTGAATCCAGGGAAGCCGAGAGCCCAAAACCTCGGACTCGTTGCCGGTCGTGCGGACACTGTATCGGTGAGAATGTTAACGTTTTGTGTCTCTTTGTGATATCGGCAGCAGCTTCTCGAGGCGTTTTGTTTTATTGGGTTCTTTTTGTTTTCTGTGCAATGTGTGAGAGCGAGTTACGGCCGGTGAGAAAACTCTTTTTTTTAGGGTTATAAAAGGTTTATTTGGGTTTCTAATATTATTATTGTGATTTTTGGGCAGGATTCCAGAGCTGCTCTGAGCGGATAAACCCCAGACGCTTTAATGGCTGTGGTTAAGTTAACACCCGACTTGGAATGTCGCCCCCTTTGTCGTTCACCATCCATTTGTTTTTTTCTGTTCTCTCAACAATTTGTTGCTTTTTTATAAACGATGAAGATTTCAGAGAAAAACAAAGTTGCCAACATAAGTGTTTGTTAAGCTTCAGTTTTGCCATTTCGAGATTGTTGGTTTATTGTATCACGTGGTTTGTGTATATCCACACACAAATGCATTGTTTTAGGAAAAAGCCTCCATCTTTACGGTTTTAGCCCCAGCCCGTGCAGTGTGTTCTCCAGTTGCCGTGTTTGCGGTGCTTCGTGTGAGCTGTACGGGGCACGTACACGCCTGATCTGTATCTGTGTGTTGAGTGGAGTTCCACTTCCTGGGGATTCTTTATACATGGGGCAGGGCTGTGCTGCTGTCACACTTTGCAGAGTTCATCCCACAGTGACTTCCCCCTGTGTATTTCGGGGTACACCGCCCAGCATTAAACATGAGATGTGTTCGTGCATGCATATGCAGTTTGGTTAAGAGCATTCTGGGTAACTGTCCACTTGATCGTCCCATCGTGTACACGCCGAGGCTCTCAATGTCACAATTTAAATGGTGGCCCAGCGTTGGTTATGGAGACGTGTCGGAAGGTGTTTTTAGTGGATCTGCCGGAAGCGCCGCGACGTCTCCCGCTGGAAGCGCCGCGACGTCTCCCGCTAGAAGCGCCGCGACGTCTCCCGCTAGAAGCGCCGCGACGTCTCCCGCTAGAAGCGCCCCGACGTCTCCCGCTAGAAGCGCCCCCTCCCGCTAGAAGCGCCCCGACGTCTCCCGCTAGAAGCGCCGCCTCCCGCTAGAAGCGCCGTGACATCTCCCGCTAGAAGCGCCGCCACATCTCGCTAGAAGCGCCGCCTCCCGCTAGAAGCGCCGTGACATCTCCCGCTAGAAGCGCCGCCTCCCGCTAGAAGCGCCGTGACATCTCCCGCTAGAAGCGCCGCCTCCCGCTAGAAGCGCCGTGACATCTCCCGCTAGAAGCGCCGCCTCCCGCTAGAAGCGCCGCGACGTCTCCAGCTAGAAGCGCCGCGACGTCTCCAGCTAGAAGCGCCGCCTCCAGCTAGAAGCGCCGCGACGTCTCCAGCTAGAAGCGCCGCGACGTCTCCAGCTAGAAGCGACGCGACGTCTCCAGCTAGAAGCGACGCGACGTCTCCAGCTAGAAGCGACGCGACGTCTCCAGCTAGAAGCGACGCGACGTCTCCCGATAGAAGCGCCGCGACGTCTCCCGATAGAAGCGCCGCGACGTCTCCCGATAGAAGCGCCGCCTCCCTCTAGAAGCGCCACGACGTCTCCAGCTAGAAGCGCCGCCTCCAGCTAGAAGCGCCGCGACATCTCCCGCTAGAAGCGCCGCCTCCCGCTAGAAGCGCCGCCTCCCGCTAGAAGCGACGCGACACCTCCCGCTAGAAGCGCCGCGACGTCTCCCGCTAGAAGCGCCGCCTCCCGCTAGAAGCGCCGCGCCGTCTCCCGCTAGAAGCGCCGCGCCGTCTCCCGCTAGAAGCGCCGCGCCGTCTCCCGCTAGAAGCGCCGCGCCGTCTCCCGCTAGAAGCGCCGTCTCCCGCTAGAAGCGCCGCGCCGTCTCCCGCTAGAAGCGCCGTCTCCCGCTAGAAGCGCCGTCTCCCGCTAGAAGCGCCGCGACGTCTCCCGCTAGAAGCGCCGCGACGTCTCCCGCTAGAAGCGCCGCGACGTCTCCCGCTAGAAGCGCCGCGACGTCTCCCGCTAGAAGCGCCGCCTCCCGCTAGAAGCGCCGCGACGTCTCCAGCTAGAAGCGCCGCAACGTCTCCCGATAGAAGCGCCGCCTCCCTCTAGAAGCGCCACGACGTCTCCCGCTAGAAGCGACGCGACACCTCCCGCTAGAAGCGCCGCAACGTCTCCCACTAGAAGCGCCGCGACGTCTCCAGCTAGAAGCGCCGCCTCCAGCTAGAAGCGCCGCGACATCTCCCGTTAGAAGCGCCGCCTCCCGCTAGAAGCGCCGCCTCCCGCTAGAAGCGACGCGACACCTCCCGCTAGAAGCGCCGCGACGTCTCCCGCTAGAAGCGCCGCCTCCCGCTAGAAGCGCTGCGACGTCTCCCGCTAGAAGCGCCGCCTCCCGCTAGAAGCGCCGCCTCCCGCTAGAAGCGCCGCGCCGTCTCCCGCTAGAAGCGCCGCGCCGTCTCCCGCTAGAAGCGCCGCCTCCCGCTAGAAGCGCCGCGACGTCTCCAGCTAGAAGCGCCGCGACGTCTCCAGCTAGAAGCGCCGCGACGTCTCCAGCTAGAAGCGCCGCGACGTCTCCCGCTAGAAGCGCCGCTACGTCTCCTGCTAGAAGCGCCGCGACGTCTCCCGCTAGAAGCGCCGCCTCCCGCTAGAAGCGCCGCGACGTCTCCAGCTAGAAGCGCCATATTTTTCCCCCCATTCCTCCGCACAAATCACAATATTCCTGATTAGCGGCTCCTGCCGTTTGTTTGGCTCTGTTCTCTTCCTGGCTACAAAATGAGTTTCCAAAAATCCCCCCCCCCCCCATAAGACACAGATTCATAACAACCACCCTTAGAAGTCCGTGTCTAGGGGTGTGCATTAGTTTCATAACAAATCTCGTCAATTCGTATTTCGGAAATAAATTTAATTCATTATACGGTTTCATCATAAAAGAAAGATTTGATTTAATTGGGGGGGGGGGGCTTTATTGACCCGAAATTCAAAGAGATACAAAACGAGATTATTTTAAACCTAAACAAAACGTTTCAGCCGTGCGCACCTCTAGTGTCACCACCTGGACTCGGCACATCAGGGGTTTGGGTACTTTGTAGTCCTTTTGATCCTACCTGACCAGGCAGACACACAGGACCGGACGCCGGACCCAACCATGGACCCAAGTCTCTCCAGCGAGGACAGGATCTGTGGCCTCACCATCTGCCCGGCCAATCACATCTCAGCAGTAAAGCCAAAAACTGACAATGTTTAAACCAATCACAGGGCATTAGAGGAAAAACATACAGAATGTTGCATGAAAAGATACCAATAAACACAGCTGCTCCTTTAATCAAGAAACACGTTTTATCTCCTGGTTTCTGATCCACCGATTCTCTCAGGGCAGAAGCGCAGGAGACGTGTATTTACCTTTTAAAACGGGGGGGGGGAGGCAGGTCACGCAAAGCCATTTATAAACCTGCCTGCTCCGTGCCCGGGGTGATTCCCTGACGTGATTTAGGGTGGATCGTGTCATTATTACACACAGGTATATCTGTATCGCCAACGCGTTTCTCCGCGTTTTATAAATCTCGCTTGGCGCCGCTCCGCCTCTGATCCGGATTTATGGTTTCTTTTGCAGAATGCGAGCACGGATACGCTTCTACATTCCCGTCTGAGAGCGCCGACCCGCTGCAGCTCAAACCCCGAAGGATAAAATCCAAACGATGCAGCACCAGCCTTGGAAATAGCACTAACAGGTACGTGGCGTCGCTTCCCGACCTGGGGCAGATCTATGGCCGATATGCAGCGTGCTTTCCACAGGATCTGTACCCGGCGACACATCACATCATCGCTATAGGAGGTCAAAGTGTCAATTGCCACCATTGTTGCAACTACAGTCAACGTTGGCGATTCAGAAGGACAATCCAACACCGGCCACGAACAGTGACACCACCTTTATCCCTGCGCAATAAGGGCGAACCTGCGTCACAGGAGGCAAATCAAGACCCCAGTGGAATCTACACTAAGGGTCTATTCACAAAGCAACGAAACTGAGGGCAATTTCAGCATTTTGCCCAAAATTCTATGAATTCCCTATCAGCTATAGCTCTAAACTGGTTCTTACCCACAGCCAAAACTCCTCTTCATCCTCTCCTCTGCTGTCTCACCCGCCTGCCCCATACACTCGCCCACCCAGCCCCATACACTCGCCCACCCAGCCCCATACATTCCCCCACTCGCCCCATACGCTCGCCCCCCACCCAGCCCCACACTCGCCCACCCAGCCCCATACATTCCCCCACTCGCCCCATACGCTCGCCCCCACCCAGCCCCACACTCGCCCACCCAGCCCCATACATTCCCCCACTCGCCCCATACGCTCGCCCCCACCCAGCCCCATACGCTCGCCCCCCCAGCCCCATACACTCGCCCACCCAGCCCCATACATTCCCCCACTCGCCCCATACGCTCGCCCCCACCCAGCCCCATACGCTCGCCCCCACCAGCCCCATACGCTCGCCCCCACCCAGCCCCATACGCTCGCCCCCACCCAGCCCCATACGCTCGCCCCCACCCAGCCCCATACGCTCGCCCCCACCCAGCCCCATACGCTCGCCCCCACCCAGCCCCATACCCTCGCCCCCACCCAGCCCCATACACTCGCCCCCACCCAGCCCCATACACTCGCCCCCACCCAGCCCCATACACTCGCCCCCACCCAGCCCCATACTCGCCCACCCAGCCCCATACGCTTGCCCCCACCCAGCCCCACACGCTCGCCCCCACCCAGCCCCACACGCTCGCCCCCACCCAGCCCCACACTCGCCCCCACCCAGCCCCACACACTCGCCCCCACCCAGCCCCACACACTCGCCCCCACCCAGCCCCACACACTCGCCCCCACCCAGCCCCATACACTCGCCCCCACCCAGCCCCATACACTCGCCCACCCAGCCCCTATCCTAATTATATAGCCTCCTTTTTCCAGCTGCTTCACGTCTCTCTCAGTTTAACCTCATCATGCCCAAGCTCGTGGTCTATCATCATGCAGTGTCTGCTATACTCTCTCTGGTAATAATCTCCACACTCCCCCTGCTCCCTTTTGTTTCACTTGCCTTCGTCCCTTAGATTGTAAGCTCACGGGGTGTCAGGCCGAGCACTCGTATGAAGTGCTGCATTAGCAGGACAATTATTCTACAGGCAGCACCGTCTGTTACTTATGTTTTATTATTATGTCACCTGTTCGTGCTTCCCCATTGTAATGCGCTACAGAATCTGTTGGCGCTGTATGAGTACTTGTAACTGTATTTAGCGATTGGTCACCGTATACACCGAAAATGGAGTCAATGAAGCAGTTATCGGACGTCTGTGGAAAAAGAAAATAACACACGCTCCTGGATGCTTTATAAGGGGAGGTATTTCTCGCACGCTCCTGGATGCTTTATAAGGGGAGGCATTTCTCGCACGCGTCTCGCAGCTTTATAAAGGGGAGGCATTTCTCGCACGCGCCTCGATGCTTTATAAGGGGAGGCATTTCTCGCACGCTCCTGGATGCTTTATAAGGGGAGGCATTTCTCGCACGCGTCTCGCAGCTTTATAAGGGGAGGCATTTCTCGCACGCGCCTCGATGCTTTATAAGGGGAAGTATTTCTCGCACGCGTCTCGCCACTTTATAAGGGGAGGCATTTCTCGCACGCTCCTGGATGCTTTATAAGGGGAGGCATTTCTCGCACGCTCCTGGATGCTTTATAAGGGGAGGCATTTCTCGCACGCTCCTGGATGCTTTATTAGGGGAGGCATTTCTCGCACGCTCCTGGATGCTTTATAAGGGGAGGTATTTCTCGCACGCGTCTCGCCGCTTTATAAGGGGAGGCATTTCTCGCACGCTCCTGGATGCTTTATAAGGGGAGGTATTTCTCGCACGCGTCTCGCCGCTTTATAAGGGGAGGTATTTCTCGCACGCGTCTCGCCGCTTTATAAGGGGAGGCATTTCTCGCACGCTCCTGGATGCTTTATAAGGGGAGGCATTTCTCGCACGCTCCTGGATGCTTTATATGGGGAGGTATTTCTCGCACGCGTCTCGCCGCTTTATAAGGGGAGGCATTTCTCGCACGCTCCTGGATGCTTTATAAGGGGAGGTATTTCTCGCACGCTCCTGGATGCTTTATAAGGGGAGGCATTTCTCGCACGCGCCTCGATGCTTTATAAGGGGAGGCATTTCTCGCACGCTCCTGGATGCTTTATAAGGGGAGGCATTTCTCGCACGCGTCTCGCCACTTTATAAGGGAGGCATTTCTCGCACGCTCCTGGATGCTTTATAAGGGAGGCATTTCTCGCACGCTCCTGGATGCTTTATAAGGGGAGGCATTTCTCGCACGCTCCTGGATGCTTTATTAAGGGAGGCATTTCTCGCACGCTCCTGGATGCTTTATAAGGGGAGGTATTTCTCGCACGCGTCTCGCCGCTTTATAAGGGGAGGCATTTCTCGCACGCTCCTGGATGCTTTATAAGGGGAGGTATTTCTCGCACGCGTCTCGCCGCTTTATAAGGGGAGGCATTTCTCGCACGCGTCTCGCCGCTTTATAAGGGGAGGCATTTCTCTCGCACGCTCCTGGATGCTTTATAAGGGGAGGCATTTCTCGCACGCTCCTGGATGCTTTATAAGGGGAGGTATTTCTCGCACGCGTCTCGCCGCTTTATAAGGGGAGGCATTTCTCGCACGCTCCTGGATGCTTTATAAGGGGAGGCATTTCTCGCACGCTCCTGGATGCTTTATAAGGGGAGGCATTTCTCGCACGCGTCTCGCCGCTTTATAAGGGGAGGCATTTCTCGCACGCTCCTGGATGCTTTAAAGGGAGGCATTTCTCGCACGCTCCTGGATGCTTTATAAGGGGAGGCATTTCTCGCACGCTCCTGGATGCTTTATAAGGGGAGGCATTTCTCGCACGCTCCTGGATGCTTTATAAGGGGAGGCATTTCTCGCACGCTCCTGGATGCTTTATAAGGGGAGGCATTTCTCGCACGCGTCTCGCAGCTTTATAAGGGGAGGCATTTCTCGCACGCGCCTCGATGCTTTATAAGGGGAGGTATTTCTCGCACGCGCCTCGACGCTTTATAAGGGGAGGCATTTCTCGCACGCGCCTCAACGCTTTATAAGGGGAGGCATTTCTCGCACGCGCCTCAACGCTTTATAAGGGGAGGCATTTCTCGCACGCGCCTGGATGCTTTATAAGGGGAGGCATTTCTTGAACGCGTCTCGCCGCTTTATAAGGGGAGGCATTTCTCGCACGCGCAGGATGTATCAGAGGCGGCACGACGCGCAGGACCACCAAAAATCATTTATTTATAGTATGGGGCGTCTATGCTCAAATTACAAATATATATAAAAAATAACAATACCAGAGAAGGAATC
Organism: Leptobrachium leishanense; assembly: GCA_009667805.1. Taxonomy (NCBI): domain Eukaryota; kingdom Metazoa; phylum Chordata; class Amphibia; order Anura; family Megophryidae; genus Leptobrachium; species Leptobrachium leishanense. The sequence continues at coordinate 57,091 of RXON01001762.1, read as the reverse complement.
CGAGTACAAACTATGGAGAGTTTCAAACATAGTAAGTACGAGTACCGATACTTTTATTTAAAGTCATGTGACGCTTTCCAATAAATAATTTAGGATTTTGCTGAAAGCCCGTCCTGTTTGTTAATATTGAAACGTATGACCAGACACCTCATTCACCCACTGCACACACACACCCTCCAATACATGTATACCCAACGAATTCCAGGCCTCAGAGCATTCTGCCAGCCGTCCCAATGTCTAACGGCATTCTACCAGGCCCCTGCAGCTGGCAGTGGTCCAGCGAGCGGCCGACTAAACCTTTGCTGGCAGCCGCTCGCTGGAATGCAGCCAGCCGCAGGGGCCTGAGAGCATTCTGCCAGTCGCCCCAGCCCCTCAGATGCCAGCAAACCAGCTCCGTGCCGACTTCCGGTATCGGGCACATCTGCACAAGTACCAAGTACTCGGGTAAATGCTGTTATTGGCACTGATACTAGTATCATGCATCCCTACGGGGGGGGGGGGTTGTCCCATTTCATTCCATAAAAGGCAATATTTTTTCTCCATGCAACGCAGAATGCTTTGAAATTATAATACCTGTTTTTATTACGCTTTTCTAGAAAGTAAATCCATTTAATAGTTTCTCAATTCTATATTTTACGGTGAGAACAATAAAGCTGTGGAATTCTCTGCCTGTTGAGGTGGTTGGGAATTCTCTGCCTGTTGAGGTGGTTGGGTCAAAGACTGTACAGACTTTTAAGCAGCGACTGGATGACTTCCTGCAGACACAGAATATTAAGGGTCATAATTTTTAATATGTGGGTAAAAGCTGCTCGATCCAGGGATAAATCTGACGCCATCTGGGGATTTTTGCTTCTCAGATCAGCAGTAGGTGAGGTGTGAAAGGCTGATCTCTGGATGCACAGCTTTTTACAGCCTGTGTAAATCTTCCAAGTGAATTCCATGATACTTAAAACGTTTCTGTTGACAAAAAAATCTCCTTTCCTCCAGCCGCAGCAGATTACATTGTGTCCTTTGCAAAGTCCTGTGATAGAGCAGGTCACCAGAGGCTCTTCATACCAGTCCATTGTAGGACAGAATTGTGGGGTGTCTCTCAAGCAGGGTCCTCTCTCCTTCTGTTCCGTGTGTGTATATTTGTTATTCTGTCTCTCCCAAGGAATTTATTGGCGCTTTATAAATACTTGTAACTGTTCTCCACTGAGCGCCGGTGTTTGCCAGTGTTGCATATACCGGCTAAAATCTCTAGTGCTGCAATGCCAACAAACACCGGCGCTTCTAATCTGAACAGCAAAGGGAGGAGCCGCGCGGTGCAGCCTGTTCTTTTGCGGTTTTGGATTATAGTTTTGAGAAGCGCCGGAGTCTGCAATACCAGAGATTCCAGCAGGTATCTGCAACGCTGGCAAACACCGGCACTCAGTGGAGAACCCTAGAATTCTTTCTAGAACATGGCCATCATGGAACCAGATTCCTTCTTATAGGTTTACTCCTTAGTTTAGCCCAGCTCCATTTCCGGTTTAGCAAAGCTTCACTTCCTTCAGTCTATCCATGGGGGTGTGAGTGCAGCATCATGTTCAAACTGGGCAGATACATTCTGCTTTACCTTCCTCCTTCTAGAAAGTGCACTACAGAGAAGCTCTCTCTACCGCCTTCCTTCCGTACCAAGCAGACCCAAGAGAAGCTCTCTCTACCGCCTTCCTTCCATACCAAACATACAGAGAAGCTCCCTCTACCACCTAACTTCCATAACAAAGCATACCCAAGAGAAGCTCCCTCTACCACCTTCCTTCCATACCAAGCAGACCCAAGAGAAGCTCCCTCTACCACCTAACTTCCATAACAAAGCATACCCAAGAGAAGCTCCCTCTACCACCTTCCTTCCATACCAAGCATACCCAAGAGAAGCTCCCTCTACCACCTAACCTCCATAACAAAGCATACCCAAGAGAAGCTCTCTCTACCCACCTTCCTTCTATAACAAAACATAGAGAAGCTCTCTACCACCTAACCTCCATAACAAAGCATACAGAGAAGCTCCCTCTACCTAACTTCCAGACCAAAACATACAGAGAAGCTCTCTATACCGCCTTCCTTTCATAACAAAACAGAGAAGCTCTCTCTACCACCTAACCTCCATACCAAGCAGACCCAAGTGAAGCCCTCTCTACCTTCAAGTCACCTTTTATTTGCTGTTACTTTCCCAATAAAGGACTTTGTGTGCTTCAAAAGGGGATGAGTTAAGCTATCTGACTTCAATCATATCCTGCACGTGACACATTCACTTCTTGCATATGATCCAGGGGTTCCAGAATAGTGGCAGTTCCACACTGGGTGGAATCACGGACACAGACGTGGCGTAAAGACCCGTCATTACCCAATAGACAGAAAACCCACAAAGGCCAATTTGTTGTTCTGTGTGAATCCGTGGCAGAGGACGTCGGAAACGTCTGTGAATCTATTTATATACAGTTGTGTTCAAAATTATTCAACCCCCAATGCTGTAAAGGGTTTTAGAGAATTTAGTGACATTTGTAATTGTATTCAGAATGAAATCCTACAAGGACTTTTTAAAGAACCATATGCAACTAAAATGACATCAATTGGTTTTGTAATACAGTAGTAAATGTTTATTTTGTGAATTCTTCATTGACACAATTATTCAACCCCTTAAAGACTACCACTCTGAAGAACAGAGGTTCATTCAAGTGTTTTCAATCAGGTATTGAAAACACCTGTGGATGTCACGGAGCAGCAATAAAGCATAATAAGCACCAATTAGGCAGCTTTAAAATGACTGTGATACTCAGCTCCTTCTAGACATTTACTGGTGTGGTTACAAACATGGTGAAGTCAAGAGAATGGTCCAGGAAGACAAGAGAAGAGGTGATTACTCTTCACAGGAAGGGCAATGGCTATAAGAAGATTGCAAAGATGTTAAACATACCAAGAGAGACCATAGGAAGCATCATTCGCAAATTCAAGGCAAAGGGCACTGTTGAAACGCTACCTGGTCGTGGCAGAAAGAAGATGCTGACTTCGACTGCTGTGCGCTACCTGAAGCGTAGAGTGGAGAAAAGTCCCCGTGTGACTGCTGAGGAACTGAGAAAAGATTTGTCAGATGTGGGTACTGAAGTTTCAGCTCAGACAATACGGCACACACTGCGTAATGAAGGCCTCCATGCCAGAACTCCAGGCGCACCCCCTTGCTGTCTCCAAAGAATAAGAAGAGTCGACTGCAGTATGCCAAAAGTCATGTGGACAAACCACAGAAGTTTTGGGATAGTGTTCTGTGGACTGATGAAACAAAATTAGAACTGTTTGGGCCCATGGATCAACGCTATGTTTGGAGGAGGAAGAACAAGGCCTATGAAGAAAAGAACACCTTGCCTACTGTGAAGCATGGCGGGGGGTCAATCATGCTTTGGGGCTGTTTTGCTTCTGCAGGTACAGGGAAGCTTCAGCGTGTGCAAGGTACCATGAATTCTCTTCAGTACCAGGAGATATTGGATGACAATGTGATGCAGTCCGTCACAAACCTGAGGCTTGGGAGACGTTGGACCTTTCAACAGGACAATGATCCCAAGCATACCTCCAAGTCCACTAGAGCATGGTTGCAGATTAAAGGCTGGAACATTTTGGAGTGGCCATCGCAGTCACCTGACTTAAATCCGATTGAGAACCTCTGGTGGGACTTAAAGAAAGCAGTTGCAGTGCGCAAGCCTAAGAATGTGACTGAACTGGAGGCTTTTGCCCATGACGAATGGGCGAAGATACCCGTAGATCGCTGCAAGACACTTGTGTCAAGCTATGCTTCACGTTTAAAAGCTGTTATAACTGTAAAAGGATGTTGTACTAAGTACTAAGATTGAATGTCACTTGGGGGTTGAATAAAACTGATAATGATGTGAGCACAGAAAAGACATTTGTGGTTATTTCATTATAAATGTTATGTTATATTTGTCTGACCTACACGTGCCTCTTTGATTTAATTGTAAGCAAGATGACTGAATGATCAAAATCAATGTCAAACTGGCCAAAACACTCAATTTCAGTGGGGGTTGAATAATTTTGAACACAACTGTAGATACAGTGTTTATATAGCTCCAACAGATTCTGCAAAACAGGGACGAATCACTATGAATCCAGGGCAGACGACTGGCAGGTCACAGCATCCAACTGCACCAACTGCCATAAACAGAGACCAACTCTGCATCTCGGCTCAGAGACACGAAAAACACGTAGGGCTCCCTGTATCGTGCAAGAGGTCTGCCGGCCTCCAGCGATCCGGACCCAGCGAGATCTGTTGCGTTTTATCATACGGCAACATAAGGGACTGTAAAAAAAAAATATATAAAAGAAGTGAAATTATATATAATATATATATATATTATATATAGTGTGTTTATTATTGCAGAAGCCACTTGCACATCACAGCAACTCAAAGAATTGCATCCCAGAGCTCCTGTGCCACATTCCCCATATGCAGCAAGGAATACACACACACAAAAAGATGTGATAAATGCAGGTAGCCACGGCACGGGGTCACAATACCTCACTGCCCCCCCCCCCCAAACACCTGGCCCTCATTGACTATCTGGTCGCAGGTTTCCAGCCTGTATTGATCCGGTCGCGACTCGTTCCAATCACACGCAGATAGTCACATGCTTTATTGCGTCTCTGCCAGGATTTCTGTTTAAAATCCCATAATCAGCCGTTTCTTTGAAAGCCCCGCTTTATTTTGGGAGATTAAGGCCTGCGCGGGGAGAGGAAGGGGATATCCTGCCCTGCTTCGGGGTTTTGTCTTACCGCGGGGTGTTTTAAGGCAGACGTTAAAAATTAAAAGGATTTTGTTTCTGTTTTGCAACAATGAAAACCAATTAAAAACATTCCTCTTTGTAGCATTAAGCGGCTCAGGGCTGGGGGAGGGTGTACAGGGATTTATTTGGGGTACTGTGGGCTCGGCGGAGGAATACATGAGATTTTATTACATAATACAACAGGCTTGAACCTTTCCAACCTTAGTTATTGCTGCTGAGCCAAAAGATGGAGGAAAGAAAGGAACCTTTTACGATTCCATAACAGTAACAATTACTTGCCAGAATCTGTTCTTTTCTTCATGAAGAATCCAGCCTTTCTTCACCTTTTTGTATGTTTTGGTGCGACTGGTGTGACTACACATAGAAATATTGGACAGAAGACTTGGACATTTAGACTTGACACAGGGAGATTTTGCCTACAGCAGAGGATGTGTGTATACATATCACGTGACTGAGTGTACGGGCTTAGGTGTTTCCACATTTTAACATTCTTTCAGTTAGACAAGGGCAGCACGTTTTCACGCCCACCTGTTCATAGATCTCCTGCCAGGACTTCAAGGGGTTAATTAGCTCATTTGATAGAGCATCGGATGGAAGCGCATTGATCCCGGGCACAGCTGCTGCGCACAAGTGGAGAGCTTGGAAATGCAGCGCAGCCGGATTCAGCCAACAACTGCTCGGTGACTTTTATATCATAAAATTCTGGGATAATGCGGCAGTTGGCGCCTCCTGACATTCCCTGCATTAAAAGATCAAGCGACGACATGCCATCAGATTAAGACGGATTCCTCCCCCAGGACCCCCCCCATACACCCTAAATCCGCAAATTACCCTCGAAATCTCCACCAGCAGATCACCTCCTAGGAACCACCGGCAAATCACTTTCCAGGAACCACCGGCAGATCACCTCCCAGGAACCAACGGCAGATCACCTCCCAGGAACCACCGGCAGATCACCTCCCAGGAACCACCGGCAGATCACCTCCCAGGAACCAACGGCAGATCACCTCCCAGGAACCAACGGCAGATCACCTCCCAGGAACCAACGGCAGATCACCTCCTAGGAACCAACGGCAGATCACCTCCTAGGAACCAACGGCAGATCACCTCCTAGGAACCAACGGCAGATCACCTCCTAGGAACCAACGGCAGATCACCTCCTAGGAACCAACGGCAGATCACCTCCCAGGAACCAACGGCAGATCACCTCCTAGGAACCAACGGCAGATCACCTCCTAGGAACCAACGGCAGATCACCTCCTAGGAACCAACGGCAGATCACCTCCTAGGAACCAACGGCAGATCACCTCCAGGAACCAACGGCAGATCACCTCCTAGGAACCAACGGCAGATCACCTCCTAGGAACCAACGGCAGATCACCTCCCAGGAACCAACGGCAGATCACCTCCTAGGAACCACCGGCACATCACCTCCCAGGAATCACCGGCACATCACCTCCCAGGAATCACCGGCACATCACCTCCCAGGAATCACCGGCACATCACCTCCCAGGAATCACCGGCACATCACCTCCCAGGAATCACCGGCACATCACCTCCCAGGAATCACCGGCACATCACCTCCCAGGAATCACCGGCAGGAATTATTTTATAAACATTAAGGCTCGTGTCAGACGAGCGCAGTCAATGTCAATGGGCTAAACCGAGACGCGTTTCACTCGCCTCCCTTACGACTGATGAAATGCGCAGGGAAGCGAGCGAAACGTGTCTCGGTTTAGCCCATTGACATTTTTTTTTTTTTTTTTTTATCTAAGTTCTGTGTTTTTTACTATTAAAAAGATTTCCTGCATATACTTCTTCGAAGATCTTTTTCTTCCAATGGAATATTGGGTATCGATCAGGGGTAGGACCCCCCCCCCTGTGGAGATTAAAGCGGTCCCATGCCTATTTACTGAGCCACTTGAAAGGAAGGCTCAGGAATACGTGAGTATGCTGATCTACACTTATATATACTACTTTTACCACTGGTACTGTGCTATGTCTATCTCTATTATGTCTGAGATAATTGCATCATGAAGATAGAGAATTGGTTGATGGGAGGAGCCCCCCATAGAGGCTTATCTGCGCAATACCACGAGCCAGCAGGCTCTTTGTTTCTGAGTGGTTCTATATATCAATTACAACCATATAAATTGTATGTAACAATACTGCGCGATTATCTGTACTTTTGTATATTCTAGTACTTCTTGCTGGATACAGCTGATCACCAGACCAACTCTTGGAAGAAACGCCAACTTCCCATTTGCGCTCCCAATAAATTCGTTTGTATATATATTACACACACACCACACACACACACACTGCTCAAAAAAATAAAGGGAACACTTACAAAACACAATGTAACTGCAAGTCAATCACACGTCTGTGAAATCAAACTGTCCACTTAGGTAGAAACACTGATTGACAGTCGAGTCCACATGCTGCTGCTGCTGCTGCTGCTGTTGTGCAAATGGAATAGACAACATGTGGGAAGCATAGGCCGGTAGCAAGACATCCCCAATAAAGGAGAGGTTCTGCAGGTGGTGACCACAGACCACTTCTCAGTTCCTATGCTTTCTGGCTGATGGTTTGTTCACTTTTGAATGCTGGCGGTGCTGTCACTCTAGGTGGTAGCATGAGACGGAGTCTACAACCTACACAAGTGGCTCAGGTAGTGCAGCTCATCCAGGATGGCACATCAATGCGAGCTGTGGCAAGAAGGTTTGCTGTGTCTGTCAGCGTAGTGTCCAGAGCATGGAGGTGCTACCAGGAGACAGGCCAGTACATCAGGAGACGTGGAGGAGGCCGTAGGAGGGAAACAACCCAGCAGCAGGACCACTACCTCCGCCTTTGTGCAAGGAGAGACAGGAGGAGCACTGCCAGAGCCCGGCAAAATGACCTCCAGCGGGCCACAAATGTGCATGTGTCTGCTCATACGGTCAGAAACAGACTCCATGAGGGTGGTATGAGGGCCTGGCGTCCACAGGTGGGGGTTGTGCTTACAGCCCAACACTGTGCAGGACGTTTGGCATTTGCCAGAGAACACCAAGATTGGCAGCTTTGCCACCGGCACCCTGTGCTCTTCACAGATGAAAGCAGGTTCACACTGAGCACATGTGACAGACGTGACAGGGTGTGGAGAAGCCGTGGAGAACGTTCTGCTGCCTGCAACATCCTCCAGCATGACCGGTTTGGCAGTGGGTCAGTAATGGTGTGAGGTGGCATTTCTTTAGGGGGGGCCGCACAGCCCTCCATGTGCTCGCCAGAGGTAGCCTGACTGCCATCAGGTACTGAGATGAGATCCTCAGACCCCTTGTGAGACCATATGCTGGAGCGGTTGGCCCTGGGTTCCTCCTAATGCAAGACCATGCTAGTCCTCATGTGGCTGGAGTGTGTCAGCAGTTCCTGCAAGACGAAGGCATTGATGCTATGGACTGGCCCGCCCGCTCCTCAGACCTGAATCCAACTGAGCACACCTGGGACATCATGTCTCGCTCCATCCACCAACGCCACGTTGCACCACAGACTGTCCAGGAGTTGGGGAATGCTTTAGTCCAGGTGTGGGAGGAGATCCCTCAGGAGACCATCCGCCACCTCATCAGGAGCATGCCCAGGCGTTGTAGGGAGGTCATACAGGCACGTGGAGGCCACACGCACCACTGAGCCTCATTTTGACTTGTTTGAAGGACATTACATCAAAGTTGGATCAGCCTGTAGTGTTGTTTTCCACCTTAATAGTGAGTGTAACTCCAAATCCAGACCTGCATGGGTTAATCAATTTGATTTCCATTGATAATGTTTGTGTGATTTTGTTGTCAGCACATTCAGCGACACAATGTAACGACCCCAGTGTTTAATAATAAGATTTCATTCATTCACATCGAGCAGGTCTTAGGTTTGTGTCCCTTTATGTTTTTGAGATATTTTCACACACACACACACACACACACACACACACACACACCCTAAAATAAATATGTAAATTCATTTTCTATGAGTAAAGTTTCTTTTCACAGAATCTGGTGGGGGGGGGGTGTCGCGAGAGGCGGGTTATTGCCGCACGTCACAGAATTCCTGCGCTGCGCTCATGAATGAGATAACGAGGATTAATTAGATGCCGGCAGATTGAGCCAAGATTTTCACCGCGCCGGCAATTACTGGAACTTACTTTATTTTAAGGGGGGGGGTGTATGGGCCGAGAATCTGGAAACTTCTGTATTCTGCGCCCCTGAAAAAGAATGACACACACACACTCACACTCACACACTGACTGAAACACACACACTGACTGACACACACACACACACTCACACACTGACTGACACACACACACTCACACACTATGGAAAAAGGTCAGGTCAGTAATATAAATTTAATATGGGGAGATCTTGGACTCGTTCGAGGACCTTTAATAAAGACAACGCGCTGCTCGAGACGTCTGTGCTGGAAAAATATGGATTAACTTTATCTACAAGTCCTCGAGCGCGACACAGACACACACACACACACACACACTCACACTCACACTCACACTCACACACTCTGAATTTCAGGGCAATTCGTCTATTCACAAAGCTGCCAATTCACCAGACACAGGCAAACTGACAGCAACACACCGCGCCGCTATTCGGCAGCACCGAAACGGTCCCATAGACCATCATGTCGTCTATTCACAGAAACCCAAATTACATATTTCAATTCAACACGTTTAATCAGGAGAGTCCCATAGGTTTTAATGTAATAAATGGATTTTTTTCTTAACCCTTTCCCGCCGCGTACCATGCCGTCTGCCGTATGGATACGCCTCGCCACCTCACCGCACCCGGCATCTGCCATTGGCTGCTGAGAGACTGCCTGAAGTCAGACCGCCCCCCTGCCGCCCATGTTGAGCGGCGCATCAGAGGCCCACGGCAGCACCTGGTGGCAGGGTGTACTATCACGCCCCGCCGGTGTTAACCCCCTCCTAACACTCGCCCGTCATTTAATAAAAAAAAATTAAAAAGATGTTTTTTCCTACATGAGGCTTATTTAAAGACTTTAATTTTCCCCCTTTTCGTTGATTTAATCGCTATTCGTTCTTTTTTCACCAACGCCGGCTTTACCGACTCCATTTTCCGTAAAATACTGAACATTTGCTAAATGGTGAATTCACTGTATTTTCGGCGAAATGGAAATTGAAACCAAAGAAAAGCCCCGTCATTGCACAGTTTTGCCGCTTTGTAAATAGAGCCTTCTATGACGGCGCGCAGCTTTTCAGAGACGCACAGCTGGCCGCAGTGTTAACCTGCGGTGACCTCACGGCTCGTCACGTACAATGTTACCAGGTTTTGGCAGAATCCTCTGAATCTGCGCCTCCCCAGTGACGCACACCACTGCCGCCACGCGTTTCTCATGTCGCACTTATCACACAGGACTCGCCAGCTGCAATAAACACAGAATGTTGCGCGCTCAACTCCCATCACTCTCAGGAGGAGCTGCACAACTTTAGCAGCCGCCACCAACTCTTGGACACACACACGGTTTTATTTTTCTCTTTGTTTGATGTTATTGCATTTAAAAAGGAAAAAATTATCTCCTGTTTCCATTTTGTGGATTTTTGCCCATGATGCAACATTCACCAAAATCCTTTGGCAAGTTTCACCTTACAGCTGTGATATAACACAAAGCAGTAGTGAAGAATCAATGGGGTGGAGGTGGAAATGTTTAGACAAGGCTGCAGGGGATCTATTGGCAGCTGAATGAGATCTGATAGTGGGTCAACAATACCACAATCTACCCCTGGTGATGCAATTCCCATACATTCCACACAATGCAAATCAATAGGACGGTTTTCTGGACTTCTGACCCATTCACTCCATTCTATGTCCAAAGCCACACAGTGAGGAGCAAGTGATGGAAAGATACAACACAAAATATCACACAATGGATGCACCCAGTGTCACATATAGAGGAAAATATCACACAATGGATGCACCCAGTGACACATATAGAGGAAAATATCACACAATGGATGCGCCCAGTGACACATATAGAGGAAAATATCACACAATGGATGCGCCCAGTGACACATATAGAGGAAAATCACACAATGGATGCGCCCAGTGACACATATAGGAGGAAAATATCACACAATGGATGCGCCCAGTGACACATATAGAGGAAAATATCACACAATGGATGCGCCCAGTGACACATATAGGAGGAAAATATCACACAATGGATGCGCCCAGTGACACATATAGAGGAAAATATCACACAATGGATGCCGCCCAGTGACACATATAGAGGAAAATATCACACAATGGATGCGCCCAGTGACACATATAGAGGAAAATATCACACAATGGATGCGCCCAGTGACACATATAGAGGAAAATATCACACAATGGATGCGCCCAGTGACACATATAGAGGAAAATATCACACATGGATGCGCCCAGTGACACATATAGAGGAAAATATCACACAATGGATGCGCCCAGTGACACATATAGGAGGAAAATATCACACAATGGATGCGCCCAGTGACACATATAGAGGAAAATATCACACAATGGATGCGCCCAGTGACACATATATTGGAAAGTATCACACAATGGATGCACCCAGTGACACATATAGAGGAAAATATCACACAATGGATGCACCCAGTGACACATATAGAGGAAAATATCACACAATGGATGCACCCAGTGACACATATAGAGGAAAATATCACACAATGGATGCGCCCAGTGACACATATATTGGAAAGTATCACACAATGGATGCGCCCAGTGACACATATATTGGAAAGTATCACACAATGGATGCACCCAGTGACACATATAGGGGAAAATATCACACAATGGATGCACCCAGTGACACATATAGAGGAAAATATCACACAATGGATGCGCCCAGTGACACATATATTGGAAAGTATCACACAATGGATGCACCCAGTGACACATATAGGGGAAAATATCACACAATGGATGCACCCAGTGACACATATAGAGGAAAATATCACACAATGGATGCGCCCAGTGACACATATATTGGAAAGTATCACACAATGGATGCACCCAGTGACACACATAGAGAGGAGGCACACAAGCATACTGTACTGCCTTTTTTACTGAAGATATTGTGAGTACTGCATAAAGTGCGTCTGTAATGTCTGATGTCTCCACGCCATAGAATAATACATGGCGGCGTAGTTTGTGCGTCCGTTTAGCTTTTTCACGTCGATGTTATTTTTGCGTCCGTTGCTATATGTGTTGCCCGTCCGTGAACAACTGCGCAGGTGCTTTGTGTGGTGTATTTAATTGACTCCTTTCTAAAGCTATGACGGACGTCAAACAGTACGGTCAGACGGACGCACAATGTTTGCTCGTGTGTCGCCAGCCAGAGAGGATAATATTCCCTTAACTAAACATACAAGAGAAAAACAAACACATGTAAGAAATCAGCAACATCACATAAACACAGTAAGGATATTGCATTATTTGGGGGTACTGGCCCTTTAAAAAAATATACAGGGTGTCCATTAACTCTCTTTACAATTTCAAAAATTGGGGTATCCACTAAAAACCCTTAATATATACGTCTTATTTTCTAATAATTTTCACTTGTCGTTTCATTTGCCTTTGGAATAAACTTTTGAAATTAAAAGACATATATATATATATATACAGGGTTATTCAAAGAGGTCCGAACGTGCGGTGACTTTGATTCTCTTTGAATAACCCTGACACACACACACACACACACACACACACACACACACACACACACACACACACCTTATTATTAGGTCCATTTGAATCTGAGGGAAGTAGAAAATTCAGAGCAGAAAAGGGTAGTTGGAGAATTTGACATTTCTATTCTTCTCACCCTCTAGATTTGCCTTTTTTGTTGTAAAATCTGCAGGTGTGTCGACTGGATTTTACGAGCTCTACAGAAAACAACCAAAAATCACTCCGTTTCTTTCATGTCATTTCAGGTCAACGCACAACGAGCTGGAAAAGAACCGGTAAGTGCCTTTAACCAAACCATTCCGCGCGCGTCCAATGCACGAGCGATCCATCAAACACGCGTCCCAGGTGACCGGCTTTTAATCTTGTGCCACCTTGCGGCATATGGATTTTACATACTGCAGGGCAGCACCTTAACTGTGCTCAAACAATGCATCAAATAGGCTGCCAGGTCGGCCATGTTTTCCTGGACTCATAATTTATTCATGCTGATGGGCAGTGCATGAAAAATGCCACCCCGCAGCATGTATAATCCATACCCTACAGGTAAGAAGGTATGAAATAGTAAAGTGTCCAAGAAAACATGGCCGACCGGACGAGCCCAAGTGTACAGGAAACCAAGGCAACTGCAGGGGTATCACAACACGGCGCCCAAAGGGTTAAAGATTAAAGCCAAAAACACCAGCAAGAAAGAAAATAAGGGATATACATTCCTGCGGACTGAAATATAACCCCATAGCTGGAATGAGGGGGGGGGGCCCAACAACCCCCCGCCAGGCAGTAAATATTGATGAGGAAATCCCCTCCTTGTAAATAAAGTATCGACCGAAAAATAAATACGAGTGAGATACTGTATCACAGCGGTGTGTGAACCCCCGAACCTGGATCCAGGGGACACACACACATTTAGACTAGGGTCACCAGATCAGCCATGTTTTGCTGGACTCGTATCACCATTTCATGCAGACGGGGAGCACAGGGAAAAGTGCTGCCCTGCAACATGTATAATTCATATGCTGCAGGAAGGAAATCAAGGCAGGTCACCTGGGATTCCTCTATGATTTTTAAGGCTGGGGTCAGACGAGCGTGATTTCTACGGACTGTACGTCCGTGCAGTACGGACATCGTCAGTACGGATGACGCAGTAGTGGTCACACAGTCCGTTTTTTCACTGAAGTTATTTTTTGACGGATGTAGGAGGGGAAAATAAATTACAATGAAAAAACATTCTGTCCGTCAAAAATGCTGGACGTATAAATGCAGTCCGTCTGACCTCGCTCCATCACTCACACACAAAGCTATGCAGACGTTGTGGACGTGGCGCACTCCGCACGTCCGTTCTAGCAGTATTACGTTCTTGCCTAACCTGCGTCCGTTTGCCGCGGCCGTTGTGCGTCCGCAGTTCAGTGCGGTCGTACTTCATGTGTCAGGCTCCAATGGACTTTCTTTCATGCTATCACGGACGTACTTTTAGGCGCAATCACGGACGTGAACACTACGCTCGTCTGACACCAGCCTTACTTGCAGTGTATGGATTATACATGCTGCGGGGTGGCGTTTTTCATGCACTGCCCATCAGTATGAATAATTTGTGTCCAGGAAACATGGTCGACCTGGCAGCCTTAATTTCAGACCCATATAATATAGTTTAGATGCACAAACGCTAAACTCGGTCAATAATCAACCTGCCCGATGCCGAACACAATGAAAACCGAGCAAAACCCCCTCAATCCCCCCCCATCAATTCAGAGGAAACCCCAGACTCCGTTGGAGAGGAGAGAGCTCCAAGGCAGGTCCAGAGACATAAACACAAGAGCACTGACCTCCCGCATACACCGGTGATCCCAGCAGCGGCCACAGGGCCCAGTCCTCATGATCACACCTGGCGTCCGTAGGAAATGAGCTGAATGTGAAAAATCCCAATGCAAAAAAGAAATGGCGTCTCCCTTTCTACTAATGACTCATTGTGACAGGGCTGTCAAACTCTGCCTTCCCCATGTTGATGCCTACAACTCCCAGAATTCTTTGGATGCAATAGATGGCCAGGGAATCATGGGAATTGTAGTTCCAAAAAATCTGGGGGCCTGGAGTTTGAGACCCCTCCGCTACGGTTTCTATCAGGGTTATTCAAAGAGATCCGAATTGTGGTCGAGATGTAACCGAACAGTGAAATTCAGCGTTCGGTTACCTTTCCTGGCCATTCGGCTATCCAGAGAGCAGGCAATTCACCAAATGTTGGCGAATTACCTGCACATACGGTGCCTGTTCGGTGCCTGTTCGAGGGCAGTGAATCCCCATAGAGAAGCAATGCTTCGTCTATTCAGAGAACACAAACCAGCAGTGAAAAGTTCCCGAAATTGGTGGTTTCATTCGGCAGGTTTAGTCAGGCGAATCCCATAGGCTTCAATGTTAAATAAAAAATATTCCCGTTTTAATCCAATATCTAATAAACCGTTTATTATAATATTCTGCAGTAAAAAGTCTCTTTTATTTTTAGATTATTTTTTTTAGGACCTTTAAGGCATTTTTCTGGATTTTTTTGGGCGACATTTTTTTTCTTTTTTTTTAAAACGTTTTTTCTTTTTTCTGTAGCAGCCCTTTTTATTATCATTCATTGGATATCATATGTAAATTTCACAGAACTCCACAGCAATAAGGTTAGGGTCAGACGAAAGCAGTTCTAACGTGCGTTTAGCCGCACGAAATCACGGCCGTGCTAGCAGCAAATGACGTCCAATGCCGGGGAACATACGAAGTACGGCCGCACGAAAGTTCATCCGCCCAACGCAAGTGGCCAACGAACGCATTTTTCATAGAACGTCAAACCGCAGGTACTGACGTACAGAGTGCGCTGCGTCCGCTAGCAGCGTGTGTGCGTGATTGGGAGACGTCAGACGCTGCTAATGTCCAGCCTACATAATGTCCAGACACAAAAAGGGTTTTATTAATGATCCGTATAAAATCACGGACGAAAAGGCGCATTGTCTGACCGCTATCGCGTATTCCGTGAAAAAATGCGTCCATTCATTCGAACGCACTTTTTCACAGACAACGCGAAAATGCGTTCGTCTGACCCTAGCCTAAAACTCGCAGTAATGTGCAGTGTGCATGAGTGTGAGTTTCATTGCTGTGGAGCTCTGTGATACAGTAATGTGCGGTGTGTATGAGCGCATCACAGAGCTCCACAGCAATAAAACTCACAGTAATGCAATCTTTTCTTTGCACACAGAGCATGTCCCATGCTGGACTCAAGCATTAAGATCTCTGACCTGTCAGCTGACCGCCGAGCGCTTACTGTGTCAGAGTCTCTCTCTCTCTGTCAGTGAGCGCCGGCTTTCAGCTGATAGGTCAGAGATCGCCGGCGCTCAAGTCCAGCGTGGGATGGCGGGAGTGGTCACAATGCCGGCCTCCAATCGATGTTGGTGCTGATGAAATAAAAAAACAGTGCAGGGGCTCGGCGGCAAAGTTTGCCGCCCCCCAGAATTTGCTGCTTGGAGCAGTTGCTCCATGGCCGGGCTGGCCCTGCTCTGAATGAGTAACTGATATACGCCCAGTTGTATCATTATTGACGCTCGAGTTTGTGAAGAGGTTAATGTAAATATATTAATGATTTGCTGGAGAGGATTCCATGTTTTAATATTATTATACGTTATATATAAAGCGCCAACATATTCCGTAGCGCTGAGCAATCAGTAATTTAGCTCTGCGGTTAGTTCGGAGGGCGGATATACTTGGTGTTAGTGAAACAAGGTGTGGGGGCAAAAACACAAATATCAGGAGTGTTTCAAAAAGTCAGGTTTTATTACGTTTCTCGTCGTGACCTTTGCTCCGGCGAGGTCACTCAGAAGTCACAGATCGAGCAGACTTTGCAGGCGACAGCCTGAGAGCGTTCGACGCAGAGCGCTCACTTTGTCTCCAGACACTCTCAGGACTCGCTGTGAATCACATGGTGCTTTGTGCAGCCAAAGAGGAGCCCTCCCCCGCCCGCACCCCGCCCCCCCTGCCTCCCCCTTCTGTGGGTTCGTGTGATCTGAGCTAAAATAGAAAAGTGCGGTTAGATGGAGAAAAAAAATGCAAAACAAGTTCTAATGTCAGGCTGCGGTGTGCGTGAGGTCATCGCGGTCTCCTGCTCACTGCACGGCGAGGCTTCTTGGAGAAAATCTAGTTTGTCGCTTACTTTATATAGAGAAGAATTCTGTTTTGTTGTTTTTTTTGGGTTTTTTTGGCAAGTCTCTGTGTAACAGGATCTGCGATTGTAAGCTCTGCAGTCCAGAGACGTGACTGCTGCCTATCAAGGTTGTCAAACTCACGGCACCCCAAATGTTCAGGCCTACAATTCCCAGAATTCTTCCAGTGTAAGGTGGAATCAGGGGAGCTGCAGATCAGAAACATCTGGGGGGCCGGAGTTGGACAGCCCTGCTGAACACCGAACAGCCGACAGATAACCACACTTCTTCCTACGATAACTGGTTCAATCCCTTTTAAATCCAGACATTAAAAGAGAATAAAACCCCAACCCTATTAAATGTGTGAGTGAGATACAGCGTTTAATGTGGTGTCTATGTGTCGCAAATCCCACAAGCATCATATTGAAGCCACATGTTTCCGCTGATCGATCTCTCTGTCTGTGGAGTTTAGGAAAGTCTGTGAACAAAACCCGTTTCAGGCGATTAATAGTGCGCGGCTGGTGACGCCTGGAAATATAAAGTATTTATGCAGAAATCCATGATTGGACCCTTTTATGCGACTTCTAAAAACACGCCCGTTTACCCAGAATATACTGTATCTCCCGGCGAATAAAACCAATCATTTCAAACGAACAGATCATCTCCGCGTCCTATGGATTTTAATAAAGCGTCAGTAATGGATCCATGGTGGGTGCAGATGCTACAATATTCTTGAACCCAGGACATACTTGAAAACGAGAGAAATCTCAATGTATCCTTCCCGGTAAAATCCTTTATAAATAAATAAATAGTCAAGAAAGCTTTTTATTTAAAAAAACGAATTTGTGTTTTTTTCTTATTATTACTTTGCTGCAGATGTTGACTTTTCCAGGCAGGTATTTTTTTTTGTTTTCTTTCCTCCTCCTCCTATTGTTGCTATGATTTAAAGTTTCTCTCCTCTTGTGATGTTAAAACTCCATGTTCTTATAAAAATGCCAGGCACATGCAGTGCGGTGTAGACCCGCGGCGACCTCCAGCCTGTCCGTGCTTGGGTAATGCAACAATAATAAGGGTTTTCTTTTCCCGTCTCGCAGCAGAAGACTTTTTATGTAAAACTGAAAGGGAACTTGGCAGCAAAAAGAATCTCGCATGGGGTGAGGGGGTAGAATACGGAGGAGGGCACGGTGCCAAGTGTGCTCTGCTGAGATAAAACGGAGCTAGCGCAGTGCCCGGGCCCTGAACCGCTCTCTCCTGACTTATTATCTGTCTCCATCAGCTACAATGATCATGTGACTATTAAAAGGATCCGTCGCTTCACTGTATTTACAGTTACTTTATATCCAGAGCCAGGCACTCAATAGTGACCACCTGGATTAATCCTGATCCCAACTCATTCAGGAACCGTAATGGGTCCATGTGTGCACGGAGCTTCCTTTTAACATGTCACCAGTGAATGTCAAGTCCTGCTCCGAACACACATTGCACTGAGCATCTATTAAATGTAACATGATCTACAGAATATATAGTGTAGGAATAGAAGCGATGCGGCTGTGTTTCTATGCAGGATTTTTTAGACTCGCATTTGTTACTTTTTATCCGCTTCTCTTATGCTCCGTGTGATTTATTTTTCAGGAGGGCTCACCTGCGGCTTTGCTTGGAACGATTAAAAGACCTCATACCCCTGGAAGCAGACACCTCTCGACACACCACATTAGGACTTCTTAACAAGGCAAAGATGCACATCAAGGTAATCACGGACAATGGTTTCATGCTTCGGCGTGGAGTCTCCTCTTGCAGTGTAAACACTCAGCCCATACAAAGTCAACATTCGTCCAGACAGGCCCTGAACTAAAATAATCACAGCACATCTGGCCAGCCAGGCCTCCTCGCTCTCCAGGCGTTTGAGGTGCGGGTGGCTCTCGGGCTTTCTAAACAAGCCGCGTCTGAAAAAATGTCCATAAACGCTCTAGTCGCTGCATGGCTCAGCACGTGCACGACAGGGTGTGTAACACGCAAGATGTTCCCATTTAAACCATTTTGTGTCCTGCTGCAGAAACTTGAAGACTCTGCAAGAAGGGGTCAACACCAGCTCGACTTGCTGGAGAGGGAGCAGAGGTTTCTGAAAAGGAGACTCGAGCAGCTCCAAGGATGCCCAGAGTCCGAGAGAACGAGGACGGACAGCGTGGGGTCCAACAATTCCTCTGACCGATCAGACTCTGAACGAGGTACGTGTGGCGGGGAGTTGCGTGGGGGGGGGGGTAAAACAAAGGACGTCGGGATCTTAAATGATCGAAACAAACCGATAAGGCAACTAAAATAATCGTATCTTAAAGAAATATGTCACAAAGAGACCAAAAAAAAAAATCACATGTAGACTGTATGACTTTCCAGGACGAGAGACGGGATTGATGATATTTCAAAGGATTTGACGAAAGATGGGAGGACGCGCACCATTATATCAAAGGGATTAACAGAGAATGGCGTTGGGTGGAATCCTATCCTATGAAAGGATTTAAGAGAGGGGTGGGGGGGGCGCTAATATATGTGATCTGACAAAAGGCTTGATACACAGGTAGATTGATAGATTGGCTCGACGCACCGGTAGAGCGACAGATTGGCTCGACGCACCGGTAGAGCAACAGATTGGCTTGACGCACCTGTAGAGCGATAGATTGGCTTGACACACATGTAGAGCGATAGATTGGCTTGACACACCTGTAGAGCAATAAATTGGCTTGACACACATGTAGAACGATAGATTGGCTTGACGCACATGTAGAACGATAGATTGGCTTGACGCACATGTAGAGCGACAGATTGGCTTGACGCACCTGTAGAGCGACAGATTGGCTTGACGCACCTGTAGAGCGACAGATTGGCTTGACACACATGTAGAACGATAGATTGGCTTGACGCACATGTAGAGCGACAGATTGGCTTGACACACCTGTAGAGCGATAAATTGGCTTGACACACATGTAGAACGATAGATTGGCTTGACGCACATGTAGAACGATAGATTGGCTTGACGCACATGTAGAACGATAGATTGGCTTGACGCACATGTAGAACGACAGATTGGCTTGACGCACCTGTAGAGCGATAGATTGGCTTGACGCACCTGTAGAGCGACAGATTGGCTTGACGCACCTGTAGAGCGACAGATTGGCTTGACGCACCTGTAGAGCGACAGATTGGCTTGACGCACCTGTAGAGCGACATATTGGCTTGACGCACATGTAGAGCGACAGATTGGCTTGACGCACCGGTAGAGCGACAGATTGGCTTGACGCACCGGTAGAGCGACAGATTGGCTTGACACACCTGTAGAGCGACAGATTGGCTTGACGCACATGTAGAGCGACAGACTGGCTTGACGCACATGTAGGGCGACAGATTGGCTTGACGCACATGTAGAGCGACAGATTGTCTTGACGCACATGTAGAGCGACAGATTGGCTTGACGCACATGTAGAGCGACAGATTGGCTTGACGCACATGTAGAGCGACAGATTGGCTTGACGCACATGTAGAGCGACAGATTGGCTTGACGCACATGTAGAGCGACAGATTGGCTTGACACACCTGTAGAGCGATAAATTGGCTTGACACACACGACAGATTGGTTTGGTCAACACCGACAATAATTTACAGACAATATTTTTTTTAAAAAAAGTTGTAATTTTCCCAAATTTGCATTTCTGCTGGTCAAACCTCGGCCCTTTGTGACAAATGGAATTTGGGATTATCGCTGAGTTAACAGTCCGTAACGGCCAGCTGGATTGAGTCGCCATGGGCCTTCAAATCCCATAGACTGAGTTAGCTGTTGACTGAGGGCAACCCTTTATGGCTGGACGTTTGGGTCATTGATGAGTTTCTGACCTTTGTATTTTGTCCTACAGAGGAGATCGAGGTGGATGTTGAAAGCACTGAATTCTCCCACTTGGAAGTGGACAGCAATAGCACTACCAGTATCAGTGACTTGGACGACCATAGCAGTATGCAGAGCATTGGCAGCGATGAGGGCTACTCCAGCGCCAGCATCAAGTTTGCCTTCAAGTCCTAGGACTGTTCTACAAACACAGGAGCTCAAGGCGGTGGCTTGAAGGCCAAGCCTGACGACTGTTTTGGATATGAACCATTCACTTGATACGAAGGTCGAGTCGCGACCGGAGTCAGATTTATTTACCTTTTTGTGGGATTTTATTCTGCTTGTTGGACCAAAAAGCAGCTCATGTCTTCTGTCCAGCGTCTGAATCCACAGGTTGCTCTATGAATGCAACCTGCAGATCTCCACATTTCTAGATGTCCCCATGAGTGAAAGCGCTTCTCCCCGTTGGCACAATTCAGCACAATGTATGGATCTGTCTTGGATCTGGAATTTTTTGATGGCAACAAAGACTCACGTCCATTTCTCGCTCCACGTTGCGATTACGACGGACTCTTTCGGTGATATAAAACAGCACGGATGGGCGAATTTAGTATTTTTTTAAAGCACTCTGTAGATAGATCACTCCTACGATGCTATGTTACGATGACGCGCTGTTACGATGACGCGCTGTTACGATGACGCGCTGTTACGATGACGCGCTGTTACGATGATGCGCTGTTACGATGATGCGCTGTACGGACCCAGGACGCAGGCGTTTCCTACATTCATGCACCAGCATCTCTCCAAGGCGGCTTAAAACCAGTCACCAGGGTTCGTTTTGGATGTATCATTGGTTACCGACAAGGACGGATGAATCCACCATACGTTTTGCTCTGGTCTGCTTGAAGATATGTCTCTCCACCAGCGTCTTCTGGGCACTGTAGGGAGCTCATCTTTTTCCCATATCAGATAATCTGGCACAGATTGGTAATCCGGAGATCGGGCAACCAGTTCTGCTGCCCTCCCTGTGATGTTTGTGGACAGAATATCCAATGTGTCATTTTAAAAATGCGTATAAAGGCGGGATTTAACCTTGAGATATAAAATGTCTTATTTAATAATGTTTCTATTAAGTGAAAATTTAAGGTAATTTCAGAGCTTTCCGGCATTGACCCGGTGAGATAGGGCTCAGCAGCCTCGGCCCTCTAAATGTTGTGGAGATACATTTCCCAAGAGCCTCCACCAACCTACTAAGTGGCCGAGCATCACAAGAGATGTAGATCCATACCATCTGGAGGACCAGGCTGACCCCCTGCAGTAAGAAACACCCAGAGTCTGCGATGCTTAAGGCTGGGGTCAGACCAGCGCACTTTTAACGTGCGTTCTGGCGCACATAATTACGGCCGCACTAGCAGCAGATGACGGCCAATATACGATGTACGGCCGCACAAAAGTCCGGCCGTGCAACGCAAGTGGAATTTGAACGCATTTTTCTGAGAACGCTGAACCGCTAGTACTGACGTACTGAGTGCGCAGCTGCGGCATAGAGGCGTGTTTGCGTGATTAGGAGATGTCAGACGCTGCTAATGTCCAGCCTACATAATGTCCAGACGCAAAAAGAGTTTTATTGACGATCCGTACAAAATCACGCCCGAAAATGCGCGTCGTCTGACCGTTTTTGCGCATTCCGTGAAAAAATACGTCTATGCGTTCGGACGCACTTTTTCACGTTCGCGGGGAAAAATGCTTTCGTCTGACCCTAGCCTAAATCCTCTGCAGTGATATTATATATCACACCGAGAGGGATATTCAGCCCGGACGTCGGTCACTTTTACTTACGCTGTGAGCCTGACGGCACAGACAGGGCATTTTATGCTAATTAACTTCTCCCAGCATTCTCTTTTGGAATGTTCAAACGCCTGGGCAGCTAAACCTTTTTTTTTTTTTTTAAATTGCCATAACGGATTCACCGTTGAGTTTACTGTAGCCTGAGGTCATGCACTGCATGGGCAACGTCTGGGCGAGTGGGAGACGCAAACAAAGCGTTCCCTCTCACTGCACTACGGGATCATGGGAAAAGTGAGCTGCATTGCAAGAAATGCTTCTAAAATATACAGAAATTAAAGAATTTGATTAACATTGTAGCCGTGGCATGATAGCTGGTGTACATGAACTACATTACCCATGATGCTTAGTCAGTCCTTATGAGAAATGCAGATCAGAAAGGACAAGGTCCACCTCGTCTCACCTGCCATGATCACCCGTGGAATCGCTTTGTGTTTATCGAGCTGAGGAAAGGGAATAAAAAGTGCCACAATAAAAATGTTTCTATTCTTATTATGAAAATGAACGACCTCACCGATTTATACGGTGCATATTGGTGCCTCGTCAGGTTTTTATCCCCCTGCTAAGTTTTTATTATGAATATTTTATTTTTAAAATGCTTACAAATTATTTAAATTACCCTAATAAAAAAATATGAAGAATTTCTAAATTATTGCTGAATTTCTTGGATCGGTCGACGTCACGCACTCTGATTTATGTCATTGTATTTGGCCGCCTGGTGCACACCCAATGCAAAAAAAAATAAAACTGGAAAAAAAAAAACATGAAACTGAAGAAAGTCTCCGTTGTATTTGTGGGGTAAATGGACGCGTGTTCAGAGCCTCCAGGGGGTCACAGGAGCAGCGCGGGGGTACAAAAAATCTAATGTGAAACAAGAGCAAGGATTCACCACATTTATTTTAATTTACAGACTCGTTGCAAGAGGTTAACTGCTGTGCAGCTCTGTTATACACCCACACACCCTGAATATATGGAGGAGCCCCTAAAAAGACCCGCACACCCTGAATATATGGAGGAGGCCCTAAAAAGACCCGCACACCCTGAATATATGGAGGAAGCCCTAAAAACACACCCTGAATATAGGGAGGAACCCTTAAAAACACCCACACACCCTGAATATATGGAGGAACCCCTAAAAACACCTGCACACCCTGAATATATGGAGGAGCCTCTAAAAACACACCCTGAATATATGGAGGAACCCCTAAAAACACACCCTGAATATATGGAGGAACCCCTAAAAACACCCTGAATATATGGAGGAACCCCTAAAAACACACCCTGAATATATGGAGGAACTCCTAAACCTAGAGACTTTTGAAGATTTCGGATACGTTCCGGCCGCTCTTTGGTGGGTTTTTTGATGCTGCAGTAATAATAATAGATCGCGCTGCTTTGTATATATTTTTATGACTTTTCTTTGGGCTTATTTTAATAAAAACACAACCCAACGCCGGCATTTTTCAGTCCGTGCTCCAGCAGCGCCAGGAAACCCCTGAAAGGAATGACTCTTTTTATTCATGTGGCTGAATTCGCTAAAGAAACCACATCTAAGGGAAATCGATGCCTCCGGGCGACTCGTTTGATTTTACTTCTGCTCTGGTATGAGGGTTTCAAAAATAAAGCAAAACAGGGCAGGAGGTGTGTATGTGTGTGTGTGTGTGTGTGTATGTGTATGTGTGTATGTGTGTGTGTGTGTGTATGTGTGTATGTGTGTATGTGTGTGTGTGTATGTGTGTGTGTGTGTGTGTATGTGTATGTGTGTATGTGTGTGTGTGTGTGTATGTGTGTGTGTGTGTATGTGTGTGTGTGTGTGTGTATGTGTTTAACTTCTGTTCCAGTTTTTTTGTTGTTCTTTCTTTTAAAGGAATATTCTAGAAGTGTCTGTGTGCGCCCTGTACTCCTCCACCAACTGCAGAGTGATCTGTGAAAACACTTGACATTTTTGTCCTTCTTACCTGAAATAGAGAAGTGACTGAACCACAGGTTAGCTTTGTCTTTTTGCTCTGTAACCTGATATCAATCCTCTTCCCCGTGTGTACAGGACAGCAGGAAATCCTTCACCCTTATGTGTTCAAGGAAGATAAGGGAAAATTGCTGAGTGTGTTTTATGCCGAGCGCCGCCGCTGTATGAAAGGTCTAACTCCTCCAAAACAGATTTAAAGCGTTCCAGTTGCCAAAATGCTTCTTTCACCAGAGATTTATTAAAACCTGCGTCAAACCACAACAAAAAGAGAATATTTCTCTTCCTCTTCAACATTAGGGTGTGTCTGGGCACAATATACACAATATACAGTTGTGTTCAAAATTATTCAACCCCCAATGCTGTAAAGGGTTTTAGGGAATTTAGTGACATTTGTAATTGTATTCAGAATGAAATCCTACAAGGACTTTTTAAAGAACCATATGCAACTAAAATGACATCAATTGGTTTTGTAATACAGTAGTAAATGTTTCTTTTGTGAATTCTTCATTGACACAATTATTCAACCCCTTAAAGACTACCACTCTGAAGAACAGAGGTTCATTCAAGTGTTTTCAATCAGGTATTGAAAACACCTGTGGATGTCACGGAGCAGCAATAAAGCATAATAAGCACCAATTAGGCAGCTTTAAAATGACTGTGATACTCAGCTCCTTCTAGACATTTACTGGTGTGGTTACAAACATGGTGAAGTCAAGAGAATGGTCCAGGAAGACAAGAGAAGAGGTGATTACTCTTCACAAGAAGGGCAATGGCTATAAGAAGATTGCAAAGATGTTAAACATACCAAGAGAGACCATAGGAAGCATCATTCGCAAATTCAAGGCAAAGGGCACTGTTGAAACGCTACCTGGTCGTGGCAGAAAGAAGATGCTGACTTCGACTGCTGTGCGCTACCTGAAGCGTAGAGTGGAGAAAAGTCCCCGTGTGACTGCTGAGGAACTGAGAAAAGATTTGTCAGATGTGGGTACTGAAGTTTCAGCTCAGACAATACGGCGCACACTGCGTAATGAAGGCCTCCATGCCAGAACTCCCAGGCGCACCCCCTTGCTGTCTCCAAAGAATAAGAAGAGTCGACTGCAGTATGCCAAAAGTCATGTGGACAAACCACAGAAGTTTTGGGATAGTGTTCTGTGGACTGATGAAACAAAATTAGAACTGTTTGGGCCCATGGATCAACGCTATGTTTGGAGGAGGAAGAACAAGGCCTATGAAGAAAAGAACACCTTGCCTACTGTGAAGCATGGCGGGGGGTCAATCATGCTTTGGGGCTGTTTTGCTTCTGCAGGTACAGGGAAGCTTCAGCGTGTGCAAGGTAGCATGAATTCTCTTCAGTACCAGGAGATATTGGATGACAATGTGATGCAGTCCGTCACAAACCTGAGGCTTGGGAGACGTTGGACCTTTCAACAGGACAATGATCCCAAGCATACCTCCAAGTCCACTAGAGCATGGTTGCAGATTAAAGGCTGGAACATTTTGGAGTGGTCATCGCAGTCACCTGACTTAAATCCGATTGAGAACCTCTGGTGGGACTTAAAGAAAGCAGTTGCAGTGTGCAAGCCTAAGAATGTGACTGAACTGGAGGCTTTTGCCCATGACGAATGGGCGAAGATACCCGTAGATCGCTGCAAGACACTTGTGTCAAGCTATGCTTCATGTTTAAAAGCTGTTATAACTGTAAAAGGATGTTGTACTAAGTACTAAGATTGAATGTCACTTGGGGGTTGAATAAAACTGATAATGATGTGAGCACAGAAAAGACATTTGTGGTTATTTCATTATAAATGTTATGTTATATTTGTCTGACCTACACGTGCCTCTTTGATTTAATTGTAAGCAAGATGACTGAATGATCAAAATCAATGTCAAACTGGCCAAAACACTCAATTTCAGTGGGGGTTGAATAATTTTGAACACAACTGTACACCCCCCTGCGCACACCTATGATTAAAGGGAAAGAAACAAACAGGAAAAAAAAAACACAACTACAGGCCTGTAACCTTTGTATGTAAATATATAATCGACACATACACAACTCTATGTAAACACATACAAAGGATAGATTTGCAAGTGTTTCATTTCCAGCGAGTGATTTCAAACAACATTTATTATAGTTTACCTACTCCATGCTCAGCATTGTATGCCTTTGCAGCTCTGTTATACACCCGCACACCCTGAATATATGGAGGCGCCCCTAAAAAGACACCCGCACACCCTGAATGTATGGAGGCGCCCCTAAAAACACACCCGCACACCCTGAATATATGGAGGAACCCCTAAAAACACACCCACACACCCTGAATATATGGAGGAACCCCTAAAAAGACACCCGCACACCCTGAATATATGGAGGAACCCCTAAAAACACACCCGCACACCCTGAATATATGGAGGAACCCCTAAAAACACACCCGCACACCCTGAATATATGGAGGAACCCCTAAAAACACACCCGCACACCCTGAATATATGGAGGAACCCCTAAAAACACACCCGCACACCCTGAATATATGGAGGAACCCCTAAAAACACACCCGCACACCCTGAATGTATGGAGGCGCCCCTAAAAAGACACCCGCACACCCTGAATATATGGAGGAACCCCTAAAAACACCCGCACACCCTGAATATATGGAGGAACCCCTAAAAAGACACCCGCACACCCTGAATATATGGAGGAACCCCTAAAAACACACCCGCACACCCTGAATATATGGAGGAACCCCTAAAAACACACCCGCACACCCTGAATATATGGAGGAACCCCTAAAAACACACCCGCACACCCTGAATGTATGGAGGCGCCCCTAAAAAGACACCCGCACACCCTGAATGTATGGAGGAACCCCTAAAAACACACCCGCACACCCTGAATATATGGAGGAACCCCTAAAAACACACCCGCACACCCTGAATATATGGAGGAACCCCTAAAAAGACACCCGCACACCCTGAATATATGGAGGAACCCCTAAAAACACACCCGCACACCCTGAATATATGGAGGAACCCCTAAAAACACACCCGCACACCCTGAATGTATGGAGGCGCCCCTAAAAAGACACCCGCACACTCTTTGTTCGTGGGGTTTTTGCACAGGGTTTATAGCTGAGCATGGTGGCAGTCCGCAGTAGTTGGCACGCCATGGTGTGAGTTATGCCAAGTACTTCCCACGTTTTGGAGTGTGATGCTGTGTGCGCTGTGTGTGATTTGTCTCCGGCGGCTCAGATCCAGAGGATTATAATTGTTTTAATTTTATTCTGCTCCTGCGGGCAAGGTTTCTATTCCCACAGCAAAAGACAGAATGTACATAGACTCCCCCCCCCCTCTCCATCACCCGGGTGTCTGCCAACATTTATACTGTATATCCCTAATGAATTACTAAATGCAGGAAATCATTTTATTAAAATTAATAATTTATTCAGATAAAAAATAGAAAACATTATATCTACAACCTTTTCTATATCACTGTTACATGGAATATCCTCCCAGTGGGAGCAGTAACAGTGATATAGAAAGGGTAGTAGATACTGCCCCCACTGGGAGGCTATTCCATGTATCTACTACCCTTTCTATATCACTGTTACATGGAATAGCCTCCCACTGGGGGCAGTAACAGTGATATAGAAAGGGTAGTAGATACATGGAATAGCCTCCCAGGGGGGCAGTATCTACTACCCTTTCTATATCACTGTTACTGCTCCCACTGGGAGGATATTCCATGTATCTACTACCCTTTCTATATCACTGTTACTGCCCCCACTGGGAGGATATTCCATGTATCTACTACCCTTTCTTTATCACTGTTACTGCCCCCACTGGGAGGATATTCCCTGTATCTACTACCCTTTCTATATCACTGTTACTGCCCCCACTGGGAGGCTATTCCCTGTATCTACTACCCTTTCTATATCACTGTTACTGCCCCCACTGGGAGGATATTCCATGTATCTACTACCCTTTCTATATCACTGTTACTGCCCCCACTGGGAGGATATTCCCTGTATCTACTACCCTTTCTATATCACTGTTACTGCCCCCACTGGGAGGCTATTCCATGTATCTACTATCCTTTCTATATCACTGTTACTGCCCCCACTGGGAGGCTATTCCATGTATCTACTACCCTTTCTATATCACTGTTACTGCCCCCACTGGGAGGATATTCCATGTATCTACTACCCTTTCTATATCACTGTTACTGCCCCCACTGGGAGGATATTCCATGTATCTACTACCCTTTCTATATCACTGTTACTGCCCCCACTGGGAGGCTATTCCATGTATCTACTACCCTTTCTATATCACTGTTACTGCCCCCACTGGGAGGCTATTCCATGTATCTACTACCCTTTCTATATCACTGTTACTGCTCCCACTGGGAGGCTATTCCATGTAACAGTGATAAATCCTGCGCGCTCTCCCAAACACACAGCGCTCTATTCACTAAATGCCGACCAGCACAACTCTGCTCTATCAAAGATGTTATTAGTCGACGTTTGAAAAGTTGGCGTTTAGTGAGCGGGGCCCGCAGTGTCCTGGGACGAGGCTTCTGAGGACATCTGGCTTAAAACCATCAATACTGCACGATCACACAGCATCGCCCGGCAGAGACCCCACCCCCCCCCCCCAAAAGTAGAAATTGTTATCAGATTAACAGAAATCCATGGCTTAAGACGGGGGTTGTTTTAGGCTCTGCCATTTAAAAAAGAAATGCAGTGTTCAGGCTTTCTGGAGGGACGGAGGGGGGGGCGGGATTATACATTTTAAAACACCACTTACAGAGTCAAACTTTTCCTAAAGAAAAGCGATCGAGGACTCCGGCGGCTTTCCGTCAAGCTGAGTTTTACATTTGGAGATTATCTTCTGCTGATGGGTCTTGACCTGCAGACAGAGCGGCTTGTTTCAATAAAGCTGCAAAAAAAAAAAAAAAAAAATTCTGTTCAATTATAACATTTCCTTCGTACAGATACATCCATCATTTTATTTAGCTTCACCGTTATCATTTTATTTCATTTCACCTTCTACCGACTTCATTAACGAGTCAAGATTTTAACGGTGCCGAGTTAAACAAAATCGATATCCTGCCGTGTTATCAATATCCCAAGGGGTGCATCCCCTGACAAAGGCGAGTGATCGCTGAAACATTGGGGTACCGCGTCGTGGCTGCTAGGAGTCGGTTTGTACTGACCTGCTATATGTGGCGGCTGCTTTTTTTGCACTGTGCTCTCTATGTTGCAGATTTCATTTGGTTCAGCTAGAGATCCTTGTGTTTTTTTGTTGATACATGCTGTATATAGTGTGCGCTGTAACCATATGTAACATTTGGCATCGTGATATCATTAGGGTTATTTTATGGTGAGAACAATAAAGCTGTGGAATTCTCTGCCTGTTGAGGTGGTTGGGTCAGAGACTGTACAGACTTTTAAGCAGCGACTGGATGACTTCCTGCAGCCACAGAATCTTAAGGGTTATAATATTTAATATGTGGGTAAAAGCTTCTCGATCCAAGGAGAAATCTGACGCCATCTAGGGGCAAGAACGAATTTTTCCCAGTGTGTTGCATATTGGCGAGCGCTTCAGACTGGGGATTTTTGCCTTAGTGAGGAACAGTGCCAACTCCACAATTTGGGGTCTATTGGCTACATGCCGCTCTGAAGAGGACAAGTCGAACTCTGTCACCGCCAGGATAGCGAAGTAGCATTTAGTGAATGATCCCCTTGTGTGTCACCTGCCCTCTTTATTTCTGATACAGGAAAGGCTGAACTTGAACCATTTCGGCAACTACATAACCCATAATGCTCATTGAGCCTGCGGATCAGGAGACGTGGGTTTCTGAAACAGTCGAGGTGCTGAGATCAGCCATTAGTGCAACCGTAGCTCTTAAAAAATCTGGATAATGTAGCAAACCTTATAGGTAAGTTCAGCGGAGCCTCGATGCACAATACAGAAAATAGATTTAGATGTTAGACATTTCTTTATAAAAGTTGCATAGTGCGTTCCATTAATGCATCCCATAACAAGGCTGGTCTCCAAAACACCCTGGAAACAGGTGCCAAAACGCAAACTGTGGATGTTAAACCATTTTTATTTCCTAAAAAGTTACATACAAAACTGAAATTCACAATTTGTTATATATTTATAAAAAAAAAGCGAGCCAACCCAGGTGTGTATTTTACAGAATGATAACCATACAATAAGCTAATGGACACGTCCAGCTTTACCGGAGACAAGACCTCGTGATGGCAGGACACCCCCAGGCGCACAGAGCACACACGCTATAGAGGAGTTTGTAAACACCATACCCTTTAATTACAAGGCGAGGGGTTTCCAGAACGAAGGAGGCAAATTCTTACTTTCTAATTCACCATCAAGAAGAAAAAAAAAAACACAACCCATACGCCCAGTGTATCCCACCCGAAATAAAGCAAGAAACGCACACGGCGAAATCCCACACAATCACAGGAACCTGGTTCAATGTGATATTCCTGCAAACAGGCCATATTTGAGAGAGACACTGGGGGGGGGGGGGGGGGAATCTTAGCCTGTCAGAGGTTTTCAAACTAAACCCTTGGAGGGTTCCCCCAGCCTAATGAGTGGCTGAGCATCATGGGAGATTTAGTTCAAAAAAATGAGGAGCACTGTTGTCGACCCCCCCCCCCCCAGGGTTAAGCGTTAAATCCACCTGTTGTCGCCCCTTCTTTTCTGCTTCCCGCAATGTCATGTGACCGGCAGAAGGCCAGACGCTCAAGCAGCCGTCCAGTCAATCCAATGGCTCACAGTGCAAACACACGGATAATTCCTGGATTTAGCCAATGGCGAACTAGAGTTCTTCCCTGACTTTTTTCAAGGACGTCAGATCAGCAAGCATGGACCTGAGCTTTGTGGGCGGAGCTAACCTCCCCCTGCACAAAGGGCTGAATCAACCTCTGCAGAAGGACGACGCACAGGTCACTGTGACCATTCAATTGAACGGCCCCAGTGTCTAGGCAGGGATGTCAAACTCACTGAACCCCAGATATTGAGGTCTACAATTTCCCGAATGTAATAGTTGGGCAATGACTCAATGGAGTCAATTGCCACAACATATGGGACCAAGGAAGGTTTAATCCACATTTCTGAGCAACTAAATGCCAGATGCGTGTAAAAGCCGCTGTGATGTTGGATAAAATGGTGTCAGAAACGGCTTTGTGCACATTCCTAGCTAGTGACATATATACATACAAACATATCTACATGGCTGTATCATTCGATGCACCCCCCCCCCCCATTTCTCAAATACAGTTTGTAAATTACAGCTGCATAAAAAAACAATAGATCAGATCTAAACAAGCCGCACGTCAGGAAGCAGCGGGCATCATTTGCAATGCACTTAATTTCAACCCTCAGTTTATGGAGGGGCAAACATTTTCCAAACACGTGAGAGCCGAGGTGACGCAGAATTCATCCAGTTGTTTAAAGTAAGGCCACCGTTTATTCAGCGGAAACCAAATTATAGGAAGATACAATGTGTGAAGGATAATGGGGAGAAAACCAAAAAAAAAAAAAAAAAAACACACAAAGCATCAGCTGTATATTGATCCTGGCATAGTCACCGCCGGTCGCTCACCTCTCCTCTGCACATGACAGGGAATATGATAAATCAGATGCAGACCCATTCTTCATGCATAAAAGATGGGATTTTAGCACATTTCTCTATGCCCGGCTGCCAGGAAACAGTGTCGGGTGCTCTGGAGCCTGCGCTACCCCTAGCTGTAGATACACGCTTTATTAAATGGGAAAAATCAAGACCAATGAAATATTAACGTGGATGTTCATGTAGACGGCTTTGCTGAGTTGTAATGGCCAGTCATTAGAAAAGAGATTTGGCTTTTCGGGCTAGCATTGGAGGCCCCGGGGCAGGTGCTGTTTGTAGGACACCATAGGAACACTGCAGCTCACGGCACAGGGGATGGGGGGGGGATAACTAAACCCCACCAAAACATTTTACACAAAAATGTCGATGTTCATCACAAAGTACAGTTATTACATAACACATTTAAAGTAAGTTTCTCTAATTCGCCTTTAAAAATGACAGAAGGACCCACTTCATGGAGGCGAAAGGGGCTGCACTGCAGTCTCTATTCATAATTACTGGGAAATAAAGCAAGGTGTTCAGCCTCGATCAGACGACCTCACGGTGTCCGATGACATCAGTCTGTTGACTTGCACAGTTGAGACGAATTTAAAAAAAAAAAAAAAAAAAAAAAACACAACACAAAGTGTCCGTAACAGGCACCGATATTCCGCAGGAGATCGAGAACCACAAAGGCCTGCGAGTTCTTTACACGTTCCCCGCCTTTTCAAACCAGTGCGTAATCACGGGACCTTGCTGCTCCAGCGAATAATTTAGTTATTAGAAAAATATAACGATAAAAGCTAAACGTAAGCCCCAGCGCTGATGAGATCCGCTCTGCCGTCCGTTATTGGGGCATCAGGTGTCTGACAT
The DNA here is from genome assembly GCA_009667805.1 of Leptobrachium leishanense. Lineage (NCBI taxonomy): Eukaryota > Metazoa > Chordata > Amphibia > Anura > Megophryidae > Leptobrachium > Leptobrachium leishanense. Next base: position 24,184 of record RXON01001762.1, on the reverse strand, counting down.
TGTATTTTGAAGTGTCTTGGTACTGTGTCATGGGTTTGTCTGCTATTCCGCATGTGCCCACTCCAACCTTGCCGGTGACGCTCTCGGGAGAAGCAAAAATGCTCCTCTTCACCTAAAAAAAGAGAACCAAGTTACTATCTCAGAGAACATTTTCTGCCACCAAATGATAATGAATACAGAGCACAGACACCACAACAACTTTTTGTTGAGCTACATGGTTGCTGCAAGAGCCAGGACGTTTTTATCTCAATGACAACAGCGATCGAATACACACACATTACATTCGTCACGCAAAAACGCACGCACAACGCGTGAAGCGTTACCAGCGTTGATTTACATGCGTTATTACAATCCTCGCACATTTTTTCATCCGTCAAAAAATAACACGCGTAAAACAGACACGCACGCAGCAACGTTGCGTGCAGAAATCAGTGTGTGGACTGTTTTTTTTCCACGCAATTCAGCCAATCAGAATTAAGAACGACAATTGTCTCACGTTAAGTTTTTGCGCCTGTCAAAGTCAATCTGCGCATATATGCTGCATCAAAAAAAACACAAAAAAAAAAACCACACAATTTCTCCATTTTATTGGGTTGGTATGTGTATCTATACTTTGGTTTCGGCCAGGTTGATAGGAGTTGCTAAAATTCTGCCCGCAAAAGGCTGTGTGTAACAAACTGCACATTAGATTGTAATACCATCCACGTACCAGCGCAAAAATGCATTTGTGCTCACAATGTTAAGTATAGGACGCGCAAAGTACAGTAAGTTCACGCAGGTTCACCTGCGGTAGACGAATACGCGCGTTTGTTGCGCTGACATTGTAATACGACGTTCCGCGCAGGCGCAAACGTATGTGCGAAGAATGTAATAGGGCCCTTAAAGTTTTGGTGGATGCAAAACAAATAAAAAAAAAAAAAAAATTTGATTAAAGTTTATAGCTGCAGAAAACATTTTACACATCCCAGCAATTCAGAGAACCGCTTCACAGAGCTCATTGCTGCATATGGGGAATGTAGCAAAGGAACGCTGGGTAGGACATGCAAATGAAGTCCCCCTCTTCTCACATCAGACCCTAGATGCAAAAAAAGTGAGAAGTTGGGGGACTTTATTTGCATGTCCTACCCGGAGTTCCTTGCTGCATATGGGAAATATAGCACATGAGCTAGCTCTAAGCAGTTTTCCGAACTGCTGGGATACGTAAAATGTTTTCTGCAACTATAAAACACACAATACAGAACTCCGCATCGCCAAATGCTCTCAGCCATGACTATCTGCATCCTCGCACATTTAGGCTAATGTCAGACGAACGCAGCGGTCGCGTCCGTGTCGCCGCACAGTTTAACGTCCGTCGTAGCATAGAATCATAATCAATAGAGACCCACACACAAAGTACGTGCGTACCGAACTGCGCACGCACAACGCACGTGGCAAACGGACGCAAGTTAGGCAAGTACGTAAAACCACTAAGACAGACAAGCGGAGTGCGCGACATCCACGTAGCGTTGTGTGTGAGTGATGAGATGTCAGGCGCAGCACAGTTGACGTCCAGAAATGTCTTTTCATATTAAATTTCCCATAGTCCCTTTCCCCCCCCCCCCAACGTCCGTAAAAATAAAAAATAAATAAAAAAAATAAAAAAAAAAGACTGGTGTCTACAGTATCTTCCATCAGTACGTCTGTCAGTTACGCACGCACGCAGAGTGCGCTCAGACATTAGCTTCATTTCAACAGATCCTTGATGAGACCTCCTGTTGCCACGCTGCACTTATATGAGCTATGATAGCAGTGTCATCATCCGTATCTGATGACAAGGGTTTCCTGAATAATCCTGACCGAACCAACCACTTCCAGTCTGGAGTTACCCTGTGCCATAACATACAGTGCAGGTGTAGCTCGCTCCATACCTGTCCCTTCTTGTTCTTGGAGTACGCCTTGTTATTAAATTGCTGCCATTTGGATTTCTGGTCTTCTCGCTCCTGTTCAAGCTCCTTTATCCTCAGAGCTTTCTTAAGCGCCTTCTTCTTCTTGTATTCTCTCTGGTGGGCAATCAGTTCTTTCCTTCCAAATCAAAACAGAGGCCGTTAACCATGAAATGAATACACAGACGTGACTTCAGATGCATGAGTGAAAGAACATTCCTTCAATCCAGCATATGGAACGGAAAGTTCTGCTCATTTACAAACAGCCAGGGCACATGGCACTAGTTGGTGACACATTCCACCTGAGATCAAGATGCTCAAAGCCAAAGTGATGATGGTGGTGACAAACACACTTTGTACTTCACCCCTAAAGGCTGGCGTCAGACGAGCGCCTGTACTGACCGATGTCCATCGCAGTGTTGTGACGCTGCAACAGGGCCGGTCACACGCTTGTGCGCATGCATGAAATGTGCGCGCAACAAGCGTCCATTATCCAAGCCTCTCCAGCAAAGCGCCAGGAAGGATGTTGACGGAGCTGCAAAGCGCGATTCTCCATAGGAAAATGAGCGCACTCAGCGAGGTGGCCAGACGAGCGCCTAGTGGAAGGAACATCCACTCTCACAGACGTTCCTTCTGCTCTCCAAAGATGCTCGTCTGACACTGGCCTAAAAGGAACAACGGTGTATGCCAGTAGGTAGGTTTGTGCATTAACCAGTGTCGGCATAGACCATCACGTGGTTGAACAGATGTGCAGAAATACAGAAAGCTCAGAACATGCTGTTTTTACTCCTGCTTCATGTCTGACCTGTTGACTGTTCACATTGAATACAAAGGAGACATAGAAACTAAAATTAAAGCTCCCAATGCCTCCAGAAATATTTTATAGAATAAAAATCGCCCCCTTTTCCCATTGCTATAAATATATACAGGCTGAGAATCGCTATTCTGGAACGCTCAGGACCCTGCGCTCTGGATTCTTGAATCTGAGGGAATTCAACGTCTGAGAGGAACAGAGACGCGACAAGGGAGCCATCATCTCCTTCCTACTGAGGAACCAGTGAGTACACATGCTGGGAGAGATGCAGCCTTTTCCTTCAACAGCAGAGCCTGCATGTCTCTGTGCAGTATGCCATACGCTCTGGTTGCACAAAGGCCCCCAGCATGTGCTGCGTTCTACTGCTGCAGGGATCTGGAGCAGCACGACCCGTTCGGGGAGCCAGGGAGTGTAACTGAAATCTGTAAGGCTCTGAAAAACTAACCCAGCATCTCTCCACACTGCGACACCGACGCTTAGTGGATAACCCCCCCATGTCATGCACATCACTTTTATCAAGGCCAGCTGGGTGCAGACTGCCTGCCATCCCAGGACATTATGACAAGGAACATCCTATACAAACAGCTGCCGTGTTTAGACTCACTTTGACATAGGAAGGCTCCCGCCGTCCTCCTTGCTCTTCTTCCCCTCTTCCACAGGTCTCAGGTTGAGCATCGATGTGACCTCGGCATTCCCGTAACCAGAAAAGGTGATGGCGGCAGTGCCATTCTCTTCATCGATCTCCTCGATTTCTGCCTCGTACCACCTGCAAAGATATCATGGCTGTAAGCATGTGAGTAAAGGACTGTAAAGGCAACAACAGAAAATGCCAACATTGTAACGAAGCAATAAGCCCTGCAGAACGGGACCCTAGTGGCTTACAAAGGGCCAAAAACTACAAATCGGGGAATTTTGCATCTTTACATTTTTGTCTGCATCACGTAATCACACATTTAAGCGAAACATTCTTAAACCCACAGAATAAAATCATGTATTTATCCACAATAAAGGTTTTGGTGAATTTACAGCACCTGTAAGAGCAGGTATGTGGGCAGCTTTTTAAAAACAATGGTTGTAATCCTTTCAGAAACAATAAGCTGTCCCATCAGACACCAGTATAGGTACTAGAATAGAGAACAGGCAGTCTCCAAGGACGAAGAGGGCAAGAATGGGTAAGTATCAGGGGAGTAATATATATATAGTCTCCATAGAGTGTCAATTTATTAGGATGCAGAATTTTCACACAAATTCCTCAACAGAAGGTTGTTTACTATATCATACCAAGATAGAGAAGTGTATGTGTAACGGGTCGTGTGTGTTATCATGCCACTAATAAAAACCTGCATCTGGACATACAGGGAATTCTGATATTTAGTAATCAGATGGGATTTCTCTTGTTGCCAGAAAACGTTTGGTTTCATTCAATATGCGCAGGGGGGGGGGGGGGAACAAAGACATATTTATGGAAAATCACATTAACATGCACAAAGGGAAGAGAATTTTAGAAAACTATAATAATAGAAGGGACCAAAGAACCCACAAAGGGTGAAGAGTGTATTATTAACCCCTTCTGACCATCACCCAGTCTTTTGCCTATGCCAGGGGTCATCAATTCTTAGCCACCAGATGTCTTGGAACTGCACGTCACATCATGCTTAGCCACTCAAGAGTAGCGGGCGCTGATGTGAAATGTAGTTCCAAAGTATCTGGAGGGCTGATGTTGCTGACCCCTGGCCTGTTGTGTAAAAACTCACCTTTTAAATTTGTTGTTATGGTAGGTAAGGTGGCCCTTTCATTTTAGGGAGAAAGGTTTCATAAAATTTAAGCTACCATCTGCAGTCAGATCTCTTACCATCTCACCATGGCACTGCATTATTTCACCATATATAAAACAGGCCGGTGCGTTGCACTTACTGTCCATCACTACTCCAGACAGACATACATCTGTCTCCGACCTTCCAAACATGGCTGCTGCTCAGGGACGTCAACTCATCGGAGCTGTCGGGGGCATCGGAGGGTTGTGATGAAAGGAGATCCTTGGTTAACTCGATCACTTCCTAATAAATAAAATTAATAACAACAACAAAACACACGTAGTATGCAAAAATAAGAGTTTAGCTAGTTTGAGCACATTTTTTACTGACACAGCAAGGGGTGAGGGAACACGGAGCCCCTTTGTCTTGCCTGAGACCTCACAAAGCGTTGCAGATCTACAATCAAAGAGACATTTTTCCATGGCACCAGCAAGCAGATTTATACAGGACTCTTCCAGGATGGATTTAGCAGAGGAGGTACAGATTGTAATAACAAAAATACAGCAAAACCTACAAAACTCAAAACTATCCCCGATGGATTTCACAATATGACCCATTTAATTAATGTAAGGCTGTATAACAAAACACTGGAGCCAGGCGAAGATTTGTACTAAATAGCAGGATAGCAAAATATTTTGCCAGCGAGATTTAAACCTGTCACTGCTGCGGACGTGTGGGGAGTGTCCTCATTGACTCCTAAGGAAAGATGGGGTGGAGATGGGAGATATCAGGGTTCAAAAGGAACCCCCTAACTGTTGGCAGCTAACAGGGTCATGTTTGGTATCATTAGAAAGGCCAGAGCATGACCATGTTTAAAGTAAAGAAGCAAAATAATAAGAATGAAAAACGTGTTTTTTTAAGATGTGAAATGGCTCAGCAGTGAAGGGGTTAAAATGCTACATAAGACCCCATAGCTCCCGGTCCCTGTATTTGCCGGCTTCTGGTATGAGGGGGCTGTATCGGCTATTTGCACGAGTACTAAGTACTCGTGCAAACGGCAGTATCGGCACCGATACTAGTATCGCGCATCCCTAAAGACTATGTCCTTTTGTTTTGCTACTTTGGGGGCTATTCATAAAACAGTGACATTTCGGGGCTCTCTCGTTCCCCGCACTGCAGTGAATTCAGCATTCATCCAGGGTCCCGAGTGCAGGGAAAACCCCCCACAAAAAACACACTGGAAAAAGCCGATGAGCTGCCGATCACAGCGCAGACCAGCCACCGCAAAAAGCCGATGAATGGGGTAAAAAAAAAAAAAAAAATCTATTATTTTAATCTGCAACAAAAAGTCTAAATGGTTTATTAGATATTGAATAAAAACGGGAATATTTTTAACATTGAAACCTATGGGATTCTCCTGATTAAACCTGTCGAATGAAACCACTGAACATCAGGGCATTTCACTGACATTGCTGTTCAATGTGAATAGATTAACCAATGCTTCTCTATGGGGGTTTCACTGCCACCGAACAGGCAATATACTTGCTGGCAGTTTGCCAAAATTTGGCAAACTGCCTGCGCACTGAAAAGCCGAATGGCCCTGAAATGTCACCGTATGGGAAAATTCCCTCTTCGGTGACATTTCAGGGCCAGATCGGCTCTCTCTGAATAACCCCTTTTGTTTCCTTATAAATATACTCCCTTCCTCTACCTTGTGGATTCCCTTTACGTGTTTAAAGGTTTCTATCATATCTCCTCTGTCTCGTCTTTCTTACAGAGCTATACATGTTAAGATCATTAACCCTTTCCTGGTAACTCTATAAACATCAAAGCTGCTTCTCATTGCTTAATTTCAGTTTAGTTATTCCATTGACATCTTGCCAGGTCTGCGGTTGTTTCATTAATGTAAAGAAGGTTCTCCTGAGACTCATTCCCCGGGATCGGAAATGCTGTGATGAGTGACAAGTGCTTTTCAAAAGGAGATCTACTCCGTTTCAAACTCAATTTATACATTAATTCTATTTAAGCCAGTGTGTGAACCTGGCCTTGGCCGGTTAGAAAACCCATGAGAATTCACAGGGTTGTATCATGTGTGAACACAAAATCGGTAAATCTGTTGACACCTTCAAGCAATGACCGTCTTCTCCTCGCTTATTAAATTGCTCACCTGTAAGTCTTTCTTCAACTTCAACAAATCCTCGTTCTCCCCATTAGCGGTTAAAGCGGTCTCCACCTGCTGGAGCTGGGCTTTGTAGCCGGCTAGCTGCTTTGCGAGTTCTTCTGCCATCTGTAATGTGAATTAATGGGATGGTCAGGAGGATATTGCAGAAAAAAAAATGGACAAAGTCTGACACGCTCTACCACTAATATAAAACACAAATAAATCAATATACACCCATTACTTCCTACCTTTAGTGAGTTATTTCTATATAAAAAAAGAGACTGCAGACTTATCCCTTCTGTGTAAATCCTGATTCTGCAGTGCCCCGCTATGCAAGCTTAGTAAATACCCTCAGATTCAGCTTAAAAAAAAAAAAAAAAAAACATTTAAATTAGGACAATGCCGGTTTTAAACTCGCATCACAACGTCCCTGTAAGAGATCCGCTTCATGGCGACCCCCACAACATAAACATACTTTTAGTGGATTTCCAGGAAAAAGAAGCATCCGAAGCCCGAGTGCAGGAAAAGCCCCAGGAGTTCCACGCAGCGGCACCTGGCCACGGTGCAGCGGCACCTGGCCATGGTGAAGCGGCACCTGGCCATGGTGAAGCGGCACCTGGCCACGGTGCAGCGGCACCTGGCCACGGTGCAGCGGCACCTGGCCACGGTGAGGGAGGTTTAGAAGGGCTCAGGGCAAAGTTAGAATTAGGCATGTTTCAGGGTGGTTTGTGGTTGAGGCCAACTGGCATCTTCGGCAGAAATAACTGGGCAGAGCTGGGCTGCCAGCGCTCTGGATTGTTATGGAGCCGTCAGCACATTCCCCACAGCAATACTGTCTGTATTGAACGAGTGGAGCCCGGGCGCCTCGCTCCGCACAAAACAACAGCAAGGAAATGTCCAATATGGTGTATAAAGCTGCCATGGAGACGTGCGTGGTGACTTCCTAAAGGCTGCCTGCTTTGCAGAGATGACGACTAGGAGAGTCTTTTATAACCAGCTTCATACACGAGAAACCTGAGGCTCCTCCACAAAAGGAAGCACATCATTCTTTTAGATCAGTACAAATCAAAGTCCCGGCTATCCTTAGGTACCAAAAGGAATTTAATGGATTATATAGTCCCAAAAATACCAAATTCAGAGCGCTGCACTTTAATATAAAGACCTTAAAAACACCTAATTTTATGAATAAACTGGGATTTGGCTGTAAAAGCTGATGATCACATATCACAAAATCCAGACGCAACGTCACCATCAGGTCTATTCACTAAAAAGGTGAAACTCTGGAGAAGTGAAAATTCTAGCAGGGTTATCCAAAGAGATTCGAATTGCTTGAGAAAGGTAACCGAACGCTGAAAACAGCGTTCGGTTACTTTCTTTTCCTGGCCATTCGGCTATCCAGAGAGCAGGCAATTCTCCAAATCCTGGCGATGGTGCGAATTCTGCCTGCACATACGGTGCCTGTTCGGTGCCTGTTCGGTCCCTGTTCGAGGGCAGTGAAATCCCCATCAAAAGCACTGCTTCGGCTATTCAGAGAACACAAACCAGCAGTGAAAGGTTCCCCTAATGCTCTGCCATTCGGTGGTTTAATTCGGCAAATTTATTCAGGAGAATCCCATAGACTTCAATGTTAAAAATATTCCCGTTTTAATTCAATATCTAATAAACCGTTCATTATAAAATTCTGCAGCAAAAAGTCTCTTTATTTATAGATTTTTTAGGATACTTTAAGCATTTTTCTGAATTTTTTAAAAAAAAAATAAAAGTCCGATTTTTTTTTTTTTTCAGTTTGCTTATTTTTTTTGTAACAGCCCTCTTTATTATCATTCCCTGGACCTCCTGTGAAAATTTCAGACATTTTCGCTCAGTAGTTTCTTTGCAAAAGCGTTTCATTTTCCCAGATTCATACAAATGGTTTTTTAATTTATTCACTGCCTCCTCTACGTCACAGCTGCTTCGGCTCTGTGTGATTCGGCTCCTTTTCGGCTCCTGTTCGGCTCCTCTTCGAAGGTTAATCCAGATGTTTTTGCTTGTTTTCAGCGTGCATTCGGTTAGTTGTCGTCAGGTTATCGGCAGCTTTTCCCTGCAATTCGGGGACCCTGTGCTGTTTGCTGATACACCGGCAGGGTCACCGAAATGCAATCGGCAAAAGGAACCGAATTGAAGAGAACGAAAAGTCACCGAACGTGCGGTGACTTTTCGAATCTCTTTGGATAACCCTGTAGGTCAAAATAGCCAAACCAGAAAAAATTCTCCCATTTATCTCACTTTCCAAATAGACTATTTGCTCTAGATTGTTCTCTTCTCCTGTGTGTCACCTTTTAGTGAATAGACCTTTAGGTCTTGGACAGACACCAAGTTAAGCGGGATAGGATCTGCCGTGAGGGGGTACATCATGGGAGGGGGGCTGCCTGTACATCATGGATATAATGGGAGGGGGGCTGCCTGTACATCACGGATATAATGGGAGGGGGGCTGCCTGTACATCACGGATATAATGGGAGGGGGGCTGCCTGTACATCACGGATATAATGGGAGGGGGCTGCCTGTACATCACGGATATAATGGGAGGGGGGCTGCCTGTACATCACGGATATAATGGGAGGGGGGCTGCCTGTACATCACGGATATAATGGGAGGGGGGCTGCCTGTACATCACGGATATAATGGGAGGGGGGCTGCGTGTACATCACGGATATAATGGGAGGGGGGCTGCGTGTACATCACGGATATAATGGGAGGGGGGCTGCGTGTGTACATCACGGATATAATGGAGGGGGGCTGCGTGTGTACATCACGGATATAATGGGAGGGGGGCTGCGTGTGTACATCACGGATATAATGGGAGGGGGGCTGCGTGTGTATATCACGGATATAATGGGAGGGGGGCTGCGTGTGTATATCACGGATATAATGGGGGGCTGCGTGTGTATATCACGGATATAATGGGGGGCTGCGTGTGTATATCACGGATATAATGGGGGGCTGCGTGTGTATATCACGGATATAATGGGGGGCTGTGTGTGTATATCACGGATATAATGGGGGCTGTGTGTATATCACGGATATAATGGGGGCTTGTGGTGTATATCACGGATATAATGGGGGGCTGTGTGTGTATATCACGGATATAATGGGGGGCTGTGTGTGTATATCACGGATATAATGGGGGGCTGTGTGTGTATATCACGGATATAATGGGGGGCTGTGTGTGTATATCACGGATATAATGGGGGGCTGTGTGTGTATATCACGGCTATAATGGGGGCGGTGTGTGTATATCACGGCTATAATGGGAGGGGGGCTGCGTGTGTATATCACGGATATAATGGGGGGCTGTGTGTGTATATCACGGATATAATGGGGGTGCTGTGTGTATATCACGGATATAATGGGGGTGCTGTGTGTATATCACGGATATAATGGGGGTGCTGTGTGTATATCACGGATATAATGGGGGTGCTGTGTGTATATCACGGATATAATGGGGGTGCTGTGTGTATATCACGGATATAATGGGGGTGCTGTGTGTATATCACGGATATAATGGGGGTGCTGTGTGTATATCACGGATATAATGGGGGTGCTGTGTGTATATCACGGATATAATGGGGGTGCTGTGTGTATATCACGGATATAATGGGGGTGCTGTGTGTATATCACGGATATAATGGGGGTGCTGTGTGTATATCACGGATATAGGGGGTGCTGTGTGTATATCACGGATATAATGGGGGTGCTGTGTGTATATCACGGATATAATAGGGGGAGGGGTCTGTGTGTATATCATGGATATAATGGGGGGGTCTGTGTGTGTATATCATGGATATAATGGGGGGGGGTCTGTGTGTGTATATCGTGGATATAATGGGGGGTCTGTGTGTGTATATCATGGATATAATGGGGGGGGGGTCTGTGTGTATCATGGATATAATGGGGGGGGGTCTGTGTGTATATCATGGATATAATTGGGGGGGGGGGTCTGTGTATATCATGGATATAATTGGGGGGGGGGGTCTGTGTGTATCATGGATATAATTGGGGGGGGTCTGTGTGTGTATCATGGATATAATGGGGGGGGGGTCTGTGTGTATCATGGATATAATGGGGGGGGGTCTGTGTGTATATCATGGATATAATTGGGGGGGGGGTCTGTGTGTGTATCATGGATATAATGGGGGGGGTCTGTGTGTGTATCATGGATATAATGGGGGGGGTCTGTGTGTGTATCATGGATATAATGGGGGGGGTCTGTGTGTGTATCATGGATATAATGGGGGGGGGGGTCTGTGTGTATATCATGGATATAATTGGGGGGGTCTGTATATCATGGATATAATTGGGGGGGGTCTTGTGTGTGTATCATGGATATAATTTGGGGGGGGTCTGTGTGTGTATCATGGATATAATTGGGGGGGGGGTCTGTGTGTGTATCATGGATATAATGGGGGGGTCTGTGTGTATATATCATGGATATAATTGGGGGGGGGGTCTGTGTGTGTATCATGGATATAATTGGGGGGGGTCTGTGTGTGTATCATGGATATAATGGGGGGGGGTCTGTGTGTATCATGGATATATGGGGGGGGTCTGTGTGTATATCATGGATATAATTGGGGGGGTCTGTGTGTGTATCATGGATATAATTGGGGGGGGTCTGTGTGTGTATCATGGATATAATGGGGGGGGTCTGTGTGTGTATCATGGATAATATGGGGGGGGGTCTGTGTGTATATCATGGATATAATTGGGGGGGGTCTGTATATCATGGATATAATTGGGGGGGGTCTGTGTGTGTATCATGGATATAATTTGGGGGGGGGGGTCTGTGTGTGTATCATGGATATAATTGGGGGGGTCTGTGTGTGTATCATGGATATAATGGGGGGGTCTGTGTGTATATCATGGATATAATTTGGGGGGGGTCTGTGTGTGTATCATGGATATAATTTGGGGGGGGTCTGTGTGTGTATCATGGATATAATTGGGGGGGGGTCTGTGTGTGTATCATGGATATAATGGGGGGTCTGTGTGTATATCATGGATATAATTGGGGGGGGGGGTCTGTGTATATCATGGATATAATGGGGGGGGGGGTCTGTGTGTGTATCATGGATATAATGGGGGGGTCTGTGTGTGTGTATCATGGATATAATGGGGGGGTCTGTGTGTGTATATCATGGATATAATGGGGGGGGTCTGTGTGTGTATCATGGATATAATGGGGGGGGGGTGTGTGTGTGTGTATCATGGATATAATGGGGGGAGGTCTGTGTGTGTATCATGGATATAATGGGGGGTCTGTGTGTGGTATCATGGATATAATGGGGGGGTCTGTGTGTGTATATCATGGATATAATGGGGGGGTCTGTGTGTGTATATCATGGATATAATGGGGGGGTCTGTGTGTGTATATCATGGATATAATGGGGGGGGGGTCTGTGTGTGTATATCATGGATATAAATGGGGGGGGTCTGTGTGTGTATATCATGGATATAAATGGGGGGGGTCTGTGTGTGTATATCATGGATATAATGGGGGGGTCTGTGTGTGTATATCATGGATATAATGGGGGGGGGTCTGTGTGTGTATATCATGGATATAATGGGGGGGGTCTGTGTGTGTATATCATGGATATAATGGGGGGGGTCTGTGTGTGTATATCATGGATATAATGGGGGGGTCTGTGTGTGTATATCATGGATATAATGGGGGGGTCTGTGTGTGTATATCATGGATATAATGGGGGGGGGGTCTGTGTATCGGGGTCTGGTTGTAATCAGGGGATGCCTGTACTGTAGTATTTAGATCTGGTGTGCAGGGAGGGGGCAGAAAAGCGGTGAGGCTTAGTCAGGCGGATACAATACACTAGGCCTCAGTGCTATCCCCGGCAGTAAATCAATCCTTCCCTCCCTGTGTGTGACCCCCCCCCCCCCCTCCTCACGGGACTGTCGGCCGGCCGGTGCCCCTCGGTTCCCGCTCAGTAACGTTACCGTGTTCGGTGCGCGGGCCTCGCTCTCTCTCACGGTCCGGGAAGGAAATTGTCTCTCAGGCCAAGCGCCCTCTTCTCGCGATACTTCTTGCTCTCGCGAGGAGGACGTGACGTCGCCGAGATTGGTTACCAGGGCAACGGTGGCGTCACTCACTGGAAAAGGTCGCCGCCCCATACCTAATATTAGGTGACACAGTGTTCCAGGTAGTCACACACACAGCCTAATTCATAGTCATGTGACTCAGGGCAGGGGGGTCTTTACAAATTATATCCTGATTCAGGGGGTCTGTATATCTTATATCTTGATTCAGGGGGTCTGTATATCTTATATCCTGATTCAGGGGTCTGTATACCTTATATCTTGATTCAGGGGGTCTGTATATCTTATATCCTGATTCAGGGGGTCTGTATATCTTATATCTTGATTCAGGGGGTCTGTATACCTTATATCTTGATTCAGGGGGTCTGTATATCTTATATCCTGATTCAGGGGGTCTGTATATCTTATATCCTGATTCAGGGGGTCTGTATATCTTATATCCTGATTCAGGGGGTCTGTATATCTTATATCCTGATTCAGAGGGTCTGTATATCTTATATCCTGATTCAGGGGGTCTGTATACCTTATATCTTGATTCAGGGGGTCTGTATATCTTATATCCTGATTCAGGGGGTCTGTATATCTTATATCCTGATTCAGGGGGTCTGTATATCTTATATCCTGATTCAGGGGGTCTGTATATCTTATATCTTGATTCAGGGGGTCTGTATACCTTATATCTTGATTCAGGGGTCTGTATACCTTATATCCTGATTCAGGGGTCTGTATACCTTATATCCTGATTCAGGGGGTCTGTATACCTTATATCTTGGTTCAGGGGGTCTGTATATCTTATATCCTGATTCAGGGGGTCTGTATATCTTATATCCTGATTCAGGGGGTCTGTATACCTTATATCTTGGTTCAGGGGGTCTGTATATCTTATATCCTGATTCAGGGGTCTGTATACCTTATATCTTGATTCAGGGGGTCTGTATATCTTATATCTTGGTTCAGGGGGTCTGTATATCTTATATCTTGATTCAGGGGGTCTGTATACCTTATATCTTGGTTCAGGGGGTCTGTATATCTTATATCTTGATTCAGGGGGTCTGTATACCTTATATCTTGATTCAGGGGGTCTGTATATCTTATATCTTGGTTCAGGGGGTCTGTATATCTTATATCTTGATTCAGGGAGTCTGTATATCTTATATCCTGATTCAGGGGTCTGTATACCTTATATCCTGATTCAGGGGGTCTGTATATCTTATATCCTGATTCAGGGGTCTGTATACCTTATATCCTGATTCAGGGAGTCTGTATATCTTATATCCTGATTCAGGGGTCTGTATACCTTATATCCTGATTCAGGGGGTCTGTATATCTTATACAGACCCCCTGAATCAAGATATAAGATATACAGACCCCCTGAATCAAGATATACCTTATATCCTGATTCAGGGGTCTGTATTAGGGATCGACCGATATCACTTTTTTGAGGCCGATGCCGATAACCGATATCTGGGCCGATATCCTGTACACTAAAAGTTATGAAAAATAAACACAATCTTTGATGTATTTTTGCTTTTTGAAGTTGCTGATCCCATGCTCACATTGCTTTGGCATGTGTTGCACACAGCTGCTCCTGGGGATGGTTGAGTGAATACTCCCAGACTATGCTCTTACTTCTTCTTTGTGCATCCATCTGCATGAAAAGAGGGTTTACAAGTGAGCAGTAATACTCAGCAACGTGGAGCCTGTGGTAGTATCAGAGCTCCACAGCAGTAATACTCAGCCACGTGGAGCCTGTAGGAGGATCACAGAGCTCCACAGCAGTAATACTCCAGCCACGTGGAGCCTGTAGGAGGATCACAGAGCTCCATAAGCAGAATACTCAGCCATGTGGAGCCTGTAGGAGGATCACAGAGCTCCATAGCAGAAATACTCAGCCACGTGGAGCCTGTAGGAGGATCACAGAGCTCCATAGCAGAAATACTCAGCCATGTGGACCTGTAGGAGGATCACAGAGCTCCATAGCAGAAATACTCAGCCACGTGGAGCCTGTAGGAGGATCACAGAGCTCCATAGCAGAAATACTCAGCCACGTGGAGCCTGTAGGAGGATCACAGAGCTCCATAGCAGAAATACTCAGCCACGTGGAGCCTGTAGGAGGATCACAGAGCTCCGCAGCACTAATACACTCAGTAACGTATACTGGGGCTGATTCTGTAAACACCTTATGGCTGGCAGTGTACACTTGGGGCTGATTTTATACACCTATGGCTGGCACCTGGCAGTGTACACTGGGGGGCGTTTTTTTTTTTCATCTATGGCTGGCACCTGGCAGTGTACACTGGGGGCTCTGTGTACCTGTGTGTGTGCGTATCAAGAGCTACGCACTTACGCAGCACTACTACAGCCAGACCACCCCTCCCCCTCATCGGGACAGAACCCGCTCCCTAGCTCCCACTCGCCTCATCGGGACAGACCGGCATCCTCGCTCCCTCTCCCCCTCATCGTGCCCCAGACAGACCTCAGACTCACATCAGAAAAGAGCAGAGCCGCGCAGGACCGGAGAAGCAGGACGGGAGCGCTCACTGCTTTTCACAGGAGCGTGCCGAGTGAGACCGCAGAGGGAGAGCTCACAGGCAGAACACGCCCCTCAGCACGCCCTCAGCTCCGCGCATCGGAGCTCGCGCAGGAGGCCGGACAGCGGAGTCCACAGAGCGGCGGCGGGGCAAGTACTGATTTAGGGGGGGGAGCTGGAGCATACACAGATTGGCCCTGTATATCGGCGATTCGCCGATATACAGGGCCGATACCGATTATCGGCCGGATGCCGGATATCGGCCCCGATAATCGGCCCGACCGATAATCGGTCGATCCCTAGTCTGTATACCTTATATCTTGATTCAGGGGGTCTGTATACCTTATATCCTGATTCAGGGGTCTGTATACCTTATATCCTGATTCAGGGGTCTGTATACCTTATATCCTGATTCAGGGGGTCTGTATACCTTATATCCTGATTCAGGGGATCTTTATATCTAATTAATTAACCATTTTGAGATTCTGACCATGTTATTTAAAGGCACCCAGGTGAGTGTTTGGGAACCTATTGTGACTCCATCATCCCCTGAAGGAGCTTTTCACGGGTTTATTCCATCATAATATTTCAGATTCTGAAGATCACATAAAAACAGAAAATTGTCCTGAATGATTGATGTAAATATATAGTATAGAAAACGAAAACCTAAAAATGGCATTGGAATATAAGCTGGTGCCCTTATCCCTCCCTCACATTACATGTAAAATGCCTTGTCTGAATATTACAACACATTATCAGGGTTATTTAAAGAGAATCGAAAAGTCGCCGCACGTTCAGTGACTTTTCGTTCTCTTCAATTCGGTGCGATTTGGTGATCCCATTTCGTCGACCCTGCGGTGTATTCAGCAAGCACCACAGGGCCACCGAAATGCAGGGAAAAGCCGCCGCAAAGCCGACGAACACTCACCGCAAAACCCGGCGAACACTCACCGAAACCCGCAAAAACATCTGGATTAACCCCGCCGAACACGCCGGAGAAACCCGAGCAGTTGAATGTTTGAAAAGTGAAACGCTGTTTGCAAATAAACTACAGAATGAAAATGTCTGGAATTTACATATAAAATCCAATGAATGATAATAAAAAGGGCTGTTACAGAAAAAAGGAAAAACGATTTAAAAAAAAACAATAAAAAATCCCGAAAAATGCCTAAAAGATCCTGAAAAATCTAAAAATAAAGAAACTTTTTACTGCAGAATATTATAATAAACGGTTTATTAGATATTGGATTAAAACGGGAATATTTTTAACATTGAAACCTATGGGACGGGGGCGTGTCCGGACCGCTGAGCAAGATGGCCGCACATTGAAAGCTCTCTCCCTTCTCCAACAAAAAGCTTTTTATGTCTGCTACAACACTAATATGGGCCGCGGCAAACGAACACACAGCGACCCTAGGACTCCAGGCAGACCCCTAAGGGCAGTTACTCGCCCTCTGGACACTTACCTGTTTCCTGCGCCGAGCTCCCCGATTCTCTCCACGACTCCTAAGATGGCGGGCACTCCGACCCCAACGGCTGCCACGGACCCGACCGCAGCTATCACCAGGCTGGAACTCCGGATGGAATCCTTACTCGCTGGGATGCCGACCAAATCTGACCTGGCGGACATGCTGTCGGATATCCACAACTCGTTCCGGCGCAACATGGAGGAGGTGAGGGGGGACGTGTCGACACTCACAGACCGCGTGACCCAACTCGAACAGGCCGCAGTCCACCCGGCCGTCCATAAGCCTGACGACACCCCAGCTCTTTCTGGGCTGCGGAGGTTAGTTGACGACCTCGATAACAGAGGCCGCCGCTGCAACCTGCGGCTTCGGGGTCTCCCGGAGATGGACCCACCGGAACCACTGGAGGAGGTACTTCGGCGCTTCTTTAATGGGGTTTTAGGTCGAGAACCCCACCTGACACTCGACTTCCAAAGGGTGCACAGGGCTCTTAGACCTCGTCCCCCAGACGGTGAACCCCCCCGAGATGTAGTGTGTTGCTTCACTTCATATAAGCTGAAAGAAAAAATAATGCAACGAGCACGCACTTCACGTACGTGGGAATTTGAGGGCCAGGACTTGGAAATCTATCATGACCTGACCCCGTTCACCTTAGCTGCGCGTAGACACCTGCGCCCGGTCACTCAAGCACTCAGGCAGAAGAATGTCCCTTACAGGTGGGGATTCCCGTTCGCTTTAGTTGTACGGTTTAATGGGGTCACGCACGCCATTACCTGTTACGGAGATGTCGCCCCCTTTGTGGAAGCCATGGATCTACCCCCGCTGGCGGTTGTGGATTGGGAACGAGGAGACGGGCGACCTGTGGGAGGCCAGGGCCGCCCTCAAAGACCACCACGGCGCCGACAAGCCAGAGATGACCGTGACCAGGAGGACCCGGACCAGCTGGACGTTGGACACCAATGACGCAACTCCTGCTGCTAGCTTCTCCCGCAGACCTACCACACAGCTCCGCTCTACCCGTTTCACTGGCTCGCTTCTCTCCGGAACCCACTCCCCCGAAGGCGATCGAACCCCTCGTCTAGCTGACCTTCTCCTCAAGTACTTCGGATTCGTTAGGTAAAGTGGTGAAAGCTGGAGACCTGATGATTCCAGTGTTGGGGCTCCTGATTACTCGGGATGACGACATTAGTGGATTCGGTGGCCTTGCCTCCCTGACACAGCTGACTCAGGTGAACGTTATTTGTAATGTCCCGTCGGGCTGGCCGGCATCACCGCTGTTCTGCCCCCTCATGCTTGGCTCTCACGCTATTTACACACGATCGGTCCCGATCTAGCCCTCATTACCTGTTTGCCTTCCCGCACCGACTGCCCTCAAGGAGACATATGAGATAGCCGACCCACTTGATTAGCTGCTTAGCAACACTCTCTCACCCCAGTGGAAGGACTTATACTGACCATTATTAGTGCCTTGCTACGGCACTGGAGGTCGGTTTTGAGCACTACTGGCCCGGGTGGAGGGGGGGTGGGGGGTGGCAATGTGTTCAAGAGGGTGATCTCCTTCGATTCAACGTTATGAATGCCTGGATACGCCAGCTAGATGTATTAAGAGGCGCAGGTGGGATGCAGGGGCTCACTCCCCTTAACGCGCATGACATAGGAGGATGTTGGCTGGCACGCCCCGCAGTGTAAGTATGTGTGAGGTGACGCCTTTCCTTACTCGCACGTTGTCGCCTTCGACGGGCCTGGTGCCGACCTGCGGGACACGGGATTTCTCTTGGGCTCATGGTTCCGATTGAAACATTGATGGTCGCCCAGCACGACGCCCGCTTGCCGCCACTGGCCCCCTCCCGCCCCAGCCCTCCGCAGTGCTCCCACAGGGATTTTTTCTGGTCCCCTGATCTCCCGACCATGCCCGCCCGGACTGCGATCCTCAGCCTCGGTCAGCTTGTGTCCCCCCGGCCGTGGGGGGCGGGGGGATGGCTACCTATTAGCGGATTTACATTGCCTACGGTGCTCTTCGCTCTGTTTACTCGGTGGTCACACCAGACATGGAACTTAAGGCTTTGTCCCCGAACTGGCCACTCGGTGCAACCTTCATGGGGGAGGGTGGTCGGACTTTGCACCATATTTGCTGTTAATTGCGGGGGGAATGGGTTGGCAGGGGTGGGTGATTGGGGGATGGGCGGGGAGATGAGACTAAAGGTCGGTGTTTTTGGAATGCGGAGAGCTAGTAGTGGTTGATTGCTTTGCTTCGTTCAGTTATAGTGTTCTGTTTCGTTTCATTACTGTAGTGCTGATTACAATGCGTCTCCTGTCGGAGGAGACTGGTTACAGAGAGCTGCTGTTCATTTTACCTCTTTTTTCTCTATCTCTTTTGTCTGAATCTAATATCTGATAAGAAGTAAGCTAGCGGCTCTATCTGGTCCAAGTTGGTACCCCGCATGTCCCCACGGGGTCGACGCCATTCTCAATCTGGGAAGTTCTCGACAGTACCCTCTCCTCATTCTTAGAGGTATTGGGACTCTCATCTTCCCCGATCGACGTCGTATCCCCCTCCTAGATAGTCCAAGCTGACCTCGGACACACTATTTCTCTCCTACCCTCCCCTGACAGACCTTCCTAGCTTTCCCCCCCTCTCCCCCTAGTACCTAGTGGCGAACTACTTATCCTATCACTACATCTAATTATTTCCCTCACCCCTTTTTTTTTTCTTCTCTCTCTTTCTCTTTCCTCTTCTCCCCTTCCTCCACCTCTTTTCTCTCTCTCCTGTCCCTCTTTTCCCCAGTATCACACTTTACCTCTGCCCCGTCCCCATCTCCCACGGTACCCTTCCGTCACAACATTTACAGGCCCTCTGGGAGCAATGTCGGGCTCAGGGGCTGGCGCGGCGGCCCTAGTGCCGGTGGATCTGAAGTTGGTGAGTTGCAATGTCCGTGGCCTCAATAAGCCGGAAAAGAGACGTCGTCTCCTCCGCGACCTGGCATCCCTCCGGGCGTCGATTGCCTTCATGCAGAAAGGCATCCGGGTCCGGAGTTATCGTGCCTTCGGGGGTGCGAATCTCTGGTACGTACGTCCTACGTCGTTGTTGTTTCAGGAGGCGGGCCAATAAGCGCCCCGGCTTATCCTCATGTAGGGCAAAATAACATTTCGAATGTATGATAGCCCTTTGTAGGTGGGGGTTGAGCGCATCATTAAGCCGGGTACGGGCATGTAAAAGCTCGACGTACGTGCTTTTTACAGGCCAATTTCGTTGCTTAACAGTGACCTTAAATTGTGCGCCACGATTTTGGCTACTCGTCTTCACCCTTTAGTCCCCCTGTTGGTGAGAAAAGATCAGGTGGGGTTCGTCCCAGGACGAGAGGCCAGATATGGAACCATCCGGACCTTAAATGTACTTCATTTAGCACACCATTTGGAGACTCCTACACTCCTCCTGTCCACAGATGCCGAAAAGGCGTTCGACAGGGTCTCCTGGCCCTTTCTCTTTTCCACACTACGGGCCATGAACTTGCCTCCTGAGTTCATCCACTGGATTACTGCTCTGTATCGAGCTCCAAATGCGCGAGTCAGGGTTAATGGTGTTCTTTCAGCCCCTTTCCAGATCCGGAATGGAACGAGGCAGGGCTGCCCGCTCTCCCCTCTCCTTTTTGCTCTCTCCCTGGAGCCCCTTTTGGAATCTGTACGTCACAACATGAAAATTCATGGCCTCAAAGGGACACGTGAAACCCACAAGGTCTCGGCGTATGCTGATGACCTGATTTTTTATCTCACTAACCCCTTAGTGTCCCGCCCGGAAATAATCGGGGAATTTCAGAGGTACGGTGCTCTATCTAACCTGAAATTAAACATGGAGAAATCGGAAATTTTAAACCTGACCGTCGGGGGAGCTGCGGAGCGGTTCCTGCGTCGTGCACACCCATTTGTGTGGTGTGCCTCCAAAATGAGATACCTGGGTCTTTGGATCACGAAACTGCCGCAGGACTTATTCCGGGAGAACTTTGCCCCACTCTGGACCGCACTCAGACGCGACCTCGCAGAATGGAAGCGGTTGAAGGTTTTACTTTCCTGGTTTCGAAAGATCAGCATATTGAAAATGAATGTGCTACCGAGACTACTCTACCTTTTCCAGACACTTCCCATATACATTCCCCCCCACTTTTTTCGCGATGGCCCAATCGGACTGCTCCAGTTTCGTGTGGAACAACTCACGACCCCAGATCAGCTTTCATACGATGTCACGCCCCAAAAAGGAGGGAGGACTGGCAGTCCCCGATCTTCGCCTCTACTACCAGGCAGCGCACCTCCTCCGGATAGTGGAGTGGACGGTGGGGGCAGGGGAGCTCTATGGCAGGACCTCGAATAGGGTGCGACTCCTTACCCGACAAGAGTCTTGCCGTGGATGAGCTTGAAGCGACGATCCGCACAGACTCTTAAACACCCGTTCGTCGGAGCTACCTTAGGGGTCTGGCGCTCGACGATGCGATGTTGCTCTCTGTCCTCTTACCCGTCTCCGCTGCTCCCATTGGAGGACAACCCGGACTTCCCGGCGGGAGTGATCCCTCGACTCAGGCATAGACTAGATGCTACCCATGGGTCAAGAGCGTTCCAATTCCTGTCCGGATCAGATCTGAACCCTCCCTGGGAGAGACGACCGAGAGATGCCCCCCTGACTCCTTTAGAGCGCTTTAATTTCGTCCAAATAACACACAACCTGCTCTCACTTCCGGCCCGACATCGACTGATACGACCCCGGGCCCTTTGAAGAGCTGGCCACAGCCAAACGCCTGATCAGTCACGGTATCTCTGAGATATACCGCATTCTACAAACCGCACTGGGTGACTCACCACCGTCCTTTGAACATACCTGGGACCAGATCCTTGACAAGCAGCTAACGGAGACTCAATGGAAGGACACTTATGAACTTGCCCATCGAGGCTCGCCTCAGACGAGATTACAATCTAATTCATACAAGGTCCTCGCAATGTGGTATAGGTCTCCGGTGTTTCTTTTTCGCATAGGGGTCCGACACACCCCGAACTTTAGTGTACGGTCTTTAGTGTACGGTTCATTCTTTCGACTTTTCCTGAGCTTTGGGGCCTGTAAGCTGTATATAGCTTCCAGGTGATACCCAACAGGCGGGCAAGCTGTTGCAAACAGTTCTGTATAAAACTGGGCCATTGTCCGACCCTATTTCAAGCGAAGTCCATAGCGTGGTATTATCTCTTTCGTTAGACTTCTCCCCACCTCCGTTGTCTTCTCCGTCCTGGTTGGGAAGGCTTCCACCCATCCTGTTAGGGTACACACCATTACCAGTAGATATTTATATCCTTTGCAGGGTGGCAGCACTGTGAAGTCTATCTGTAATAATGCCATTGGGGACAGCCCGAATGTTTGCTTCCCTGGAGGTTGAGATGGGCCTGTTCTTGGATTATTCTTGGCACATGTCCCGCACTGCTGTGCTATTGCTTTACAGATTACTGACAGTCCTGGCACATAAAAATGTGGCTCCAGCTGTTGCTCCATCATTTCCCTTCCTCCATGAGTACTTGCATGAAGTGCTCTTACGATCTCAGGTGCCAGTGTTGCCGGTAGGACTATTTGTCTGTTCTTCAACTGGAACCATCCGTCTTCTGAGTACACAGGTGTCCATTCACTCAGTGGCGCCGGTAGGAGTGCAGCCACCACTGGTGCTGCTTTGTATCTTGCCAATTCTTCTTGGTTTCCCCAGATAAATTCTTCTTTTGGGAAATAGTATCGCCATGCAAAGAATAGCAAATCTTGTCTCTTCTCCATATCTTTCACTGCCGGCACGAAGAAGTTCATCACACTTTTCTTCATTCTTGGTAGCTTGTTTTTGATAAGGGTCTCTTTGAGAAAGAACCTCACCAGCGGGGCTTGATATTCTTCTGCTCCCAGTTCTCCTAAGCTTGTCAACATTCTTGTGATCCTCAGATTGTTATGAGGGTTTGCTGTCAGATTGTCAAAACGTGAGGCGAAATTTTTCTGCTCGTTCAACTTCGGTCACTTCTGTATCTTCTCCATCCTCCCCCACTAATTTTACGCCGAAGAATTTCAGCATCATCTTGTATACTCGACGGAGTCTTTGCTGAACTTCTGAGGTGTCCATTATGAGGCGTATTTCTTTGGGGTTCAGAGGTGTGGAGTAAAAATTTTGGCCTTGGGACTGTGTTGGGAAAAGCCACTGAATATAATCATAGTTTTCTTCTAATAGTTCATAATCGTTGTGCCATTTGTGCAGAATGATTTCAATAAATTCGCCTTCTGGTTCAAATTTTCTCCAATTCATGTAGAACTCGTAGTTCGGTATGGGGAGTTGATCCTCTTGCTTGTAGAGCAGGACTTTGGCTTGTAGATGTTCACTCTTTTGCTTTAGGAGATTTCAAGCGCTCTGGTCAAGGCGGTTATTGCAGCCAGTTGCGCTGACGTGTGGCCTGGTAAAGGATTTGCTTCAATAATTCCATCAGCTGTTACAACTGCATAGCCAGAGACTTTCTTCCCATCGTCCATATAACTGCTACCATCAGTGAATAACTGTAGATCGTATTTGTCTAGGGGTACGTCTTTCAGATCTGGTCTGCTACTGAATACTTCTTCCATGACTTGGAGGCATTCATGATTTGGATCCTCTTCACAGTCAGGCAGTATTGTAGCTGGGTTTAGGGTAGCGATGAGGTCCAAATGAACCCGTGGATTCTCACACATCATGGCTTGGTACTTCGTCATCCGGCTATTGCAGAACCAGAAACTTCGTTTTACATCAAGCAGGGCTTTTGTGGCAGAGAGACAGTCCTTTTCTGTAGAGAATGCAAGCAATAAATAATCTACATTTGTAGTAAAACAACTTTGTCTGGCTAAGCGTTGAAGGACAGGAGGTCCTGGCTGAGCGCGCAGCCATTGTAGATTCCTCCTACTGAAAAGTAAAGAGGGGTTGGCTTGCCGGAGCGAGACGGATGCAAAAGAAAGCGTCTCTTAAATCAAGCACTGTGTAATATTTTGTATCACCAGGAATTAATACCAATAAATTGTATAGATTGGGAACCACAGAGTGTAGGGTTACTGTGGCTTCATTGACGGCCCGTAAATCTTGGACTGGGCGGTACTCTTGTGTACCTTTTTCTGAACTGGCAATATCGGTATTCCACGGTGACACACAAAATTTTAATATCCCGTAATCTTTCAGTCTCTGTAAATGTGTCTGTTTTTAGTTCGGCTTTCTGTGGAATGATATTGGCTTAGAGCCACAGGCGTTGCGCCAGGTTTCAGATCAACATACACTAGAGAAATATTTACAGCTAATCCGGGCGGGTTCTTTTTTGCCCAGACTCTAAAGACTTCTAAAAGTAGTGTATATAGGTCTGGGGCGTCCGGCAGGGTTGTTGCCGTTCGCCATTCTTCTTCTCTTGGCATAATTACTGCAATCTTTAC